>JBBPFJ010000024.1:2582171-2662229 GCA_037975025.1 Excoecaria agallocha | reverse complement strand
CTATTTTGAATAGTTTAGAAGTAAAATTCTATCGAAATAAAACGTTTAAGTAGTTTAATTAAGTGTAAACATCACCGCCATCAAAGATATGCATACCGGATTATTAGCAGCAACACCACCATCGATGAGATCGAATCCTCGAATTTTGCCTTGGGGATCTTTAGTTTGGAAAGTGTGGGCAGGAAGATAAGTTGGGGCAGCTGAAGTTCCAATGCATATATCTGATAAAAGAGCATTCATGGATGGATTCTTCTTCACCGAGCCACGAACATAGAATGATAGAAACGTTGGAATGCTTAAACCGAATAATTAATTGCATTAATTATGTATAAAAAGGAACCTCATAGCTAGAGAAGATTGTAGGTTGGAGACGCTTGATATCAAATGTGGGGATGACAACATTAGTCGATGTCTGGTCTAGTCGACTGTCTCCTAATTTTTCCTTCACAATTTTGTGCAAATACTTGCCATCATACATCGGCCCTGACAAAGTCCTCACAAGGTTGGCTGCAGAAGCAAATGGAGTGCTGTTGCAGAAAAAAAAAAAGGATAAGTGTCTTTTTTTAAGCATTAATTTGAAATTTATCTATATTATGTTTCTCAACGTTTTTACTATCAATTTTAACTTTTGAATTATTTCAAATTAAGAGATTTTGCCTCTTTATTTACATATTAAATGTGGTATTATATAATTAATTGGCCCTATAAAATATTATTAAAAATGTCCCATTTTGAAATGTAATAGTGATTGAAGAGAAAATAAGTAAAGAAATAATAATATAAATTAAAGAAAATGATTAATTTATTACTTGTCTTGGGGGAAGATTGTAGGGCAGTGCTTAAGGTAAAAAGGAGTGATGCCTTTAGCAGCAAAGACTGGACGGTTTTGTTGATCTGGTGCAGTTAACATTGCAGTGACCAGGCCACCAGTGCTAGTTCCTGTCATTACATCAAAATAGTCTGCTAATCTTGCATCCTCGCCGTCCAGCTTCTGCACAAGTATCATAAAATAAATTTTAAGATAAAGATTTCAAAGATCATTATATATTATATATATATGTTAATTGTTTGTACCTGAAGCTCGGATTCTAAAAAGGCTAGGATTGTTCCTGGTATGATTCCTCTTATTCCACCTCCATCAATGCTAAGAATGGTGATTAAGTTTCCATAAGTTGGGGGCCGCAGGGGTAACTTTGGGGTTTCCATATTCCCTTCCTGCTAAAAAACAAATGACCGAAGGAGAAAGAGAGAGTTGCGAAGAAAGAGATGGGAGTAATTAATTAAGTTAATCGTAATTAAGATAGGTCGAATGTGGAAGCTTTGAAGCTACTTATAGACAATTTATTTCGCTTATTTTTGAACTTTTAGCCTTTTAAGCAAGGTTGTTAGATACTGGCCAAATATAAAATCAGAGAAGGTGAAGATAATATAACTGGGGTCAAATCGGATTCAACCACTCTGGTTCAATCTATTAACCCGTCCAATTTATGAATAATTTTCATCGGATAATAATCAAAGAGGTTTACAAAGATGGGTTAGTTCAGAATTAGAGCTGAATCATGTTTAATCCGGTTTAACCGGTTAGAACGAGCCGATTCTTACAACGGTATTTACTACCGGTCAAAGTTTGATCCTTTATCATGAACTTCAGTTAAGGATCCAAATACATGTGCGATAAATGGATCATGATGAACATGAACTTCAATTGCTTCACGTACGTACGTGATATTTAATTTTTACCAGTTTTTTCAATTATTACACATTAATATAAAAATTTTTTTTTTTGATAAGCCAAAATGATAGTATTAAAAGGTGGCTAGCTGACAAGCCAGAGTAAACATGACAAATATCAGCGTTTCACTCGGCTACATCTGTAGCAAAGCAAACAAAACAAAGGACCTGGACTATCCACAAAGACAGCATACAGACATATAACAAAACAGACAGCAGAGGCTGAACTTCGTGGTAGAGACACTGCAGTGGTCCCTTAAGATAATGATCGAAAACCTTCGAGCCACAAGTAAAGATTCCAGCATGCAAGATGCAGTAAACATAAGCTCAAAACCTCCCAGCCATCCACTTCCTCCACCCCCAAGAAGGAGAAGAAACAGAGCCCCACAAGAGAAGATGAAAGCATGAAAGTAGATGGCAGAACAAAACAGGGAATAAGACAAGGCTGTTGCTGACCAGATGAGCACGGCAGATAGAGCCTCCAACATAATTGAACCTCCAACAGCCCAAAGATCTTCACTTTCCCAAGAGTCTGAGGACACCATTTGAACACCAAAATACCCGCATCTCTTTGTATGCAGCTGCAGGTCCAGAAGCAACCGACCACAGATACTATCCAGCTCAAGAGTTGTACGCCAGACCACTCCCAGTGAGGAAACAGAGGGCGGAAGTTCCTGATATCGCAAGAAAACAGAAACAAAGGGGCAAAAAACATGACACACCACCAAAGGCACATCCACCATGCGATAGCAATTGAGAAAGAGGGGTTAAATGAGCCATCCAACAAAGTCATTAGCTCGATTAACACCTTGTTTTGCAAGACAATCAGCAGTCCCATTGCTTTCTCTAGTCTTGTGAGTGAAGGTCACATGATTTAGAGAGTCTAGAAGACACTCAATTTGATTAAAGATCCGTGCAAAATCCCAGGGTCTCTCCTTACAATTTGGTTGTAACCAAGCTACAACATTTGAAGCATCTAATTCAAAAATCACTTCAGAATTTGATTCCTTTAAGAACTCATGGGAGAAGGACAAGGCTTTTGCAACTGCCCAAAGCTCAGCTTGATTAGACTCCATGACTCCAAGCTTAACAGAAAATATACACAAGAATTCTCCTTTATGATTGCGTAATACCCCCCCAGCACCTGATGGTCCTGGTTTGCCAAGGGAGGATCCGTCAGTGTTCCATTTAAGGACTGAAGGAGAGGGAGGGATCCAAGAGGAGTAAAGCCTGGGCTTTTGAGCCTTGTGAATTTTTTTGAGGCCATCCACGGATAGCAAGAGATTTTGATCCAGAAGAGCATCAAGGTCTTTATGAGCCTTTAACCAGAAGGATGCCCTTACTAGGATAAGATGAAACAAAGTGTCCAGGCTACATGAATGACCACCAAAGCATCGAGAATTTCTTTCCAACCATAATGACCAGAAAGCTGCCAAGAAAACAATTAACCACACCTTTTTTTGGAGTCTTCCTTTTGGGAGCTCATACCATTGCAAGATAAGATCTTTTAGAGAGAGAGGCAGACAAAACGAGAAACCCCACCAATGTGCTAGCTTGTACCAAATACCCGAGGAGAAAGGACATTGGGTGAAAATATGGTTGACTGAGTCCGAGTGGTCGTTGCAGAGCAAGCAAGATGTGATATGGGAAGGCAGGATGCCAAGCTTAGCCAGATACACTTTTGTTCCCAACCTTTCTAATAAAGCCAACCACAGGGTTATTTCTACCTTTGGAGGTGCAAGATTCTTCCAAATCAATCCAAAGGGAAGATCAGAAATAGACGAGGGAGGAAGCGAGGTTTGAAGGCAAGTATATGCAGACTTAACTGAAAAAATTCCTCTTGGATCGTGTTTCCAAATTTTCCTATCGTTTCTGGCAGGCGACAAGCAAAAAGAGTGCAACAATTCATAAAGATCATTGAGTAAATTCAATTCCCAAACCCACAAGTTCCTCTTCCATTGAAAAGACCAAAACCAGATACCGTCAATCCAGCTGCCGCAGTTGATGATCAATGCATCAGGATGCAGTGTAAGAGAAAAGAGACGTGTGTACCTTAGTTTAAGAGGTGTGTCCCCAATCCATACGTCATGCCAGAATAAGCATTTGTTGCCACTTCCAACTTCCATTCGTATGCCATTTGCTAGAGATTGATTTTTCTGTGTATTAACAATATCTCTCCAAATAGGGGAGAATTTTTCAGAGGGTGAGAAGCTTGGGGAAGCCGAAATGCCCAACTGGTACTTGCATCTAATTATTTTTTGCCATAAGGAATCATCCGAGGAGTCCAGTCTCCATAGCCATTTGAAGAGGAGACAAGAGTTCCTGATACCCAAAGAGTTTACTCCTAGACCTCCCTTCATTTTATGATTTTCAATAATGCTCCAGCCTACCTTGCAAATTTTATTAACATCCGCTGAACCTCCCCAAAGGAATCTTCTCATAGTGCTCTTAAGGTGCTTGAGCACACCCACCGGTGCTTTGAAGAGAGAGAGATAATATAATGGCAGGCTAGATAATGTTGTCTTGATTAACATGAGCCTACCAGCAATTGAGAGAAATCTACCTTTCCAACCGGAGAGCTTGGAAGAGAATCTATCCAGAACTGGTTTCCACACGGCTTTTCTGTGCGGGTTTGCTCCAATTGGGAGTCCTAGATAAATACAAGGCAAAGACTGGATGCGACATTTAATCGAGGTGGCATAGCTGTTAAGAATATCTTGGGGTACATTCACACCACTCAAGGAGCTTTTATAGAAATTAATATGCAGTCCGGAGATAATAGCAAATAGCCTCAGAATTCTTTTAACATTAAGAACCATTTCCAGATTATTTTGAAGCAAAATTAGAGTGTCGTCCGCATACTACAGGTGTGTCACTTCAAAACTAGGTGGGCTGTGGGGAGATGGTTTTAATCCCTTAAAAAGGTTCAGCTGATTCCCTTTCTTGATCAAAGCTGATAGACCTTCCGTGACAAGTATAAACAAGAAAGGTGAGAGAGGGTCTCCTTGCCTGAGCCCGCGAGATAGATGTATCTCTCTCGAGGGATTACCATTTATTAGGATAGCTACTCTAGCAGAAGAAATACACTCTCTTATCCAGGCACGCCAGATGAGTCCAAAGTTCATATTTTCCATTACATGATCTAAAAACTCCCAAGACACCGAGTCAAAGGCCTTGTGAAAGTCTATTTTAAGCAGTAGTCCACTCTTCTTAGATTTCTGTAGAGAGTGAATGATTTCATTTGCTACCATTATCCCATCCAAGATCTGCCTACCTTTCACGAACGCACTCTGTTCATCACTGATCACCTCCCCCAGGACCTCCCTAATTCTCAATGCCAGAAGCTTTGAGATGATTTTATATAAGCTGCCAATAAGACTGATTGGTCTGAAGTCTTTTAAGTTGGAAGCTCCCAAGGTCTTCGGAATTAAAGTTATAAAAGAGGAATTTATACCTTTTGGTAATTTGCCTGTAATATAAAATCTGTGAACCATGTCAACAATGTCATTTTCCAGTATTCCCCAGGCTGCCTTGATAAAACTGAAGTTAAACCCATCTGGTCCTGGAGCTTTTGAGCCTTCACAACTCCAAACAGCTCTTTTTATTTCCTCCTTGGAGAAGGGTCTTTCCAAGAAGCTAGCTGAAGAGGAAGAAAGTTTTCTAAAAAAATAGGCTGGCATCTGAGGACGAAGATCGACTTTTTCTGTGTAGAGGTCTTCATAGAAGGAAACAATCTCATGCTTAATAGAGAACATATCAGAAATGAGTCCATGAGAGGTATGCAACTGACTGATGCGGTTGGCAGAAGATCTAAGGCAGGCAGCTAGATGAAAAAAATGGGTATTTTTGTCCCCATTCTTAACCCAATTAATTCTAGATTTTTGCCTCCATAAAGATTCTTTGATTTTGAGCTTGTTCCATAACGAATTCAGAATGTTAATTCTTTTTTTCCACATAGCTTTCTTGATCACCAAATGAATATCTTCATTTTCCAGATCAACATCAATCACTTCCAGATCATTTTCTAGCTGTTCAATGGCTTTATCAACCAGACCAAACTCAGATTTGTTCCATGAGGCAATCTTGTTTTTGAGAAATTTGAATTTGTGCTGTATTTGTCCATCCTTACAGCTACCCAGGCCTTCCCACCATCCTTTGATCAAGTCTAAGAAACCAGGAGCTTGCAGCCAGCAATCAAAAAATCGAAATGGCTTAGGCCCCCAATCTACTTTGTTCAAAAAAAGCCATATGGGGCAGTGGTCAGAGAGACCTTTAGGTAGGCAGAATTGTTTAACGGCACCACAACTAGTGATAAAGAGATCATTTACTAAAAATCTGTCTAGCCTGCTTCTGCTATAGGAGTTACCCCAAGTGAATTGCTTTCCAATTAGAGGTAAGTCTATAAGAGCATTAGCATTCACAAAATCCAGAAATGCCTTATCCTTTTTATTCATACCCGAATTATATCTCTCCTCATGCCGCAGTACAGCATTAAAGTCTCCAGCAATGATAACAGAATAATTGGGTTTAACAAGTGGACTAAGTTGGTTCCAGAGAGAGGCTTGTTCGGCTTCAATCAAGGGAGCATACACAGCACATATAAGACATTCAGAATTAAGAGATGGCAGCATACCTTTAACAGCAATCCAGTTTTCTCCTTTCATGTGTAAGCCTCCAGTGAAGAAATCTAACTTCCAAGAAACAATCAACCCTCCGCTGCTGCCTAGTGATTCGAGATAAACCCAGTCGTGGCTTTGATTACCCCATATTTGCCGTACCTCTAAGGAGGAGGGGGACTGCATCTTTGTTTCCTGGATGAGAACCATACCTATTTCTTTCTTTTTTATTAATGCACCCACAGCCTTACGTTTGATGCTGGAGTTTAGACCTCTTACATTCCAAGAAAGCATTGACATAGAAAGATAAAGGCCACACCCAAAAAGAGAACAGGGGCTCAGTAATTTCGGCTACAATCAGCATGATCTGTGCCGATATGAGAGTTATCCCATGCATCCATGTCCTTCTGTTCCATGGTTTTTATCCAAATGGCAACTTGATTAAATTGTAATCTAACTTTTCACGACTTCTTATACCTTCACTATAAGAAAAATACAAAATAACGAGGACTAAATAATGTTTTCTCGTAGCTAAATCAGTTTAGCAAGAACAAAAATTTTGTAACAAAAGGCTAAAGTTGTCACTAAATTTAGCGACAAATTTTAGCGAGAACTGAAGTTGTCGCTAAATTTAGCGAGGAGTGAATTATCGCTAAATTTAGCGAGGATTAAAGTTGTTACTAAATTTTAGCATCATTTTTGTGACAAATATGTTCTCGCTAAAGTTGGCAAGAGATATATTCTCGCTAAATGTTGACATGAATATTGCAATAATATTATACTTGCTAAATTTTAGCGAGGACAATGTTGTCACTAAATTTTAGCGAGGACAAATATCTCGCTAAATTTTAACTTGTACTTTTGTGACAAATATTTTTTTCGCTAAATTTGGCATGAAATTTCACTGAATGTAGATTTGAATGTCGCGACGATAATATACTTACTAAATTTTAGCGAAGACAAAAATTATCTCAAAATTTTAGTGAGAACATGTTCCTTGCTAATTCACTTCTGTTTCAAATATTACTCTCATTAAATTTAAAATGAATTTTTTTTTTTTAATTTATTATGGAGATTTCATTATTTAAATAATAAACAGTAAATTAAAAAATAACAATTATATTTATAAAGTGCTCAACATTTAATATAAATATATATATATATATTAATTAATATATTGATATTTACAAGTGCATATCATCCAAAAGAATATATACATGCATATATAACAGTAACAAAAGATATACAAGATGTTCTAATATATACTTATAACTATAATGTAGGTAAAATAGTATCTATAACCCAATGTGTTGATCATGTAGTGGAGCACTTGAACCATTAGTATAATCAGTACGATAAGCGAATAGACTCATCTGCTCCTCCATTCGTTGTTGAAAAAGTTGTTGCTGCACCTGCATCAGCTGTTGGATCTATCCGACCCGCTAATCCAACTCCTGTTCAAGCTTAGCACGAATTTCAGCACGAATCTCAGTATGAATCTCAGCTTGAATCTCAACATGCATAGTGGGTAAACTCTGCTCAAGCCTCTCCTCCATTTGCTTGTAGTATGTGCTTCAAAAGCCAAAAAGGAATGAGATATGCAAGCCTCAAGGTAGTATTGAGTCACTGCAGTTCCAAGTCCATACACTCGTCCTCTATGTGCACCACCTATTACATCCAAGTATATTTGATTCTCATCAACATTTTGGCCTTCATTTTGAGATCTCTCCAATCGAAGCTGCATGATTTTATCCTCAAAATTCATATTACAAATTAGAAGTAAGATCAATAAATTCTTCTAGCATGCAATTATAATATCTACAATAATATCTAAATCAATCAACACTTACATATATCACTCTACATCTATCATTAATAAAAGACGTTCCATCATTCTTTTTTGTATGGGTGTACAAGAAGACTTCACAAGCAGTGGGCCGTCGTCGTTTCTTCTTAGCCTAAAATAGAGTAAAACAAGAAAAATAGACTCAAGTTTTGTTAAAAATTCGGCAACATTTTCCCTAAAACTAAGACAAATCCAAATTGTCAAACCTGAAAAAATATTTACAGTTACACTTCTACAGGGATCAATGCATTTAGAACAAGTATTTTGGCCACTTCTAGGCCCTAAAGCAACACATATAATAGTCACATCAAACATATTCTGCTCATCAAATAACTCACATTCCTTTTACACTTCTATAAAAATCAATGCATTTATAACAAATATTTTGGCTACTTCTAGGCCCCAAAACAACTCATCTAATAATCACATCAAACATATCATATTAAAAACTCAAGTTCTATGTAAATGCATTGATCATTGTTAAGAAAGAAGCTCTGCTTACCAAGCGTTTCATATGCACAGCAAGGGATACAGACCCTCCACCATGGCATGATAATGCAACACCATCTTCATTACCACAACGTCGATTTTTTGAATTTTGTTGTGATCTCTTGACAATATCTGGATGGCCCCACATCTCAAGCCATGAAGTCCAAACAGACTTTGGTATATAAGTCGGACGATTTTTTCTCTTTTTCATCTTAGAGATAAAATCGCCATATCTAATGGCTGCCTTCTTCTTCCAAGCAAACTTGATCAATGCATCATTTAATGGATCCCAAGAGAAAAATTTCTACATCCGTAATTAAAACTAAGTTTCATAATTAAAAGAAATACAAAGAATATAGATGTAATTATATATGGGTATTTAATATAACAATGTATTGATTTACCTTAAACTCTTCAAAATATATATCATTTGTCTCTTGACTGATGGTTGACCAACTTGATCCTCCTCGTTCTAGCCTTCCCTCAAAAATCCTACGCATCTTGTGAGAACACTTACTGCTTGGCTCTAAAAATCTTAATAGATAAAAAATGATAAATACATTAATGTTATTGGCAAGAAACAATTAATATAAACATGAAATTATTGCTATACAATGGAGTATCAACTGCATCAAGCATGTCAAACAACTTTTGTGTCATGGGATTTGGATTTTCCTCCATTGGATCTTCCATCGTTAAAGCGGAAACCGTCATTGTAGCATCAAATACCATTTGATGATATGGATTCCTATCTTCACCCTCATTTTGCTCATAATGTTGGGATTCGGTAGGAGCACTTGTTGAGCACTATCCAACTTCCCCGTGGTACCACCACTCTTCGTAATTTTCCACAAATCCCTTTTTCAAAAGATGCAACCTAACTTCTTCAACTGTAAGGTAAACTCGATTTTTAGAACTATGACATGGACATTTAATCTTTAAACCATCCATGAATCTTAATTGCCTAGATGCAAAATTTAAGAACATTGTCACCCCCAACACAAAATCTGAATTAATATGACCATGATTATCTTTCCTCGCATCCATCCATTTTCGATTATTCTCCTCCATTGTAACATACAATTAAGAAGTGAAAATGCCTATGTAGTTTTAAATATTTAAGAACCTGCCATAGAAAAGTATGCATTTAAAATATGTATTAATTTTATTTAAGATATCATAGAAAGATAAAGCAATGAATAAATTTAATTATGATGGCCATTGAATTTTTAACAAAGATACAACATCTCATTTATTTACATTTTTAAAGAAGAAGAAGAAGAAGAACACCAATCTAAATGCAACAATTCAACAAGCTAAACAATTTCCACAATCAAGAACAAATATAAGTTAGTACGAAGAATTTTCAAACCTTATATGATGCTTGAGATTTGCTTTCCAAACTAAATCCACCAAACTTTATATGTTGCTTGAGATTTGCTTTCCAAACTAAATCCACCTATTCTAGCTCTTCACCTTTTCTTAGCCCATCTCCTCTTGATCAATAGCAACAAATTGGCTTGCGCGTTCGACCCCATAGATAACCCTTTTCTAGGGATGATCACGGGGAGGGGATTCCCCGGCCCCGGCGGGGACCCGCCCCGAACGGGGCGGGGAATCCCCGAATTTTCCCCCCGCGGGGGCGGGGACGGGGGGAAAAAAATCCCCGTTATAAAATCGGGGACGGGGACGGGGAATGGGGTATCCGCCCCGCGGGGATCCCCGCCCCGCAAATTTTTTTTTAATTTTAAAATATAATATTTTATAAATAATTATAATTAAAATTAAAATATAACTTAATTTTATTACTTAATTTTAAATTTATGAATGATTAAAATTTATATTATGATTAATTTTAAATTTTTTATTTATTAAATGTTATATTTTAATTTTAATTATTTATAAAATATTATATTTTAAAATTAAAAAATAAAAAATTCGGGGATGGGGATCCCCGCGGGGGACGGGGATCCCCGCGGGGCGGGGGATGGGGGGGATTTTCCCCCCGTTCTAGATTGCGGGGCGGGGACGGGGAATCCCCGACCCCGCGCGGGGCAGGGAGTGGGGATGCAATCTCCGGCCCCGCCCCGCCCCGTGAGCATCCCTACCCTTTTCCCCTTTTAAAAAATAAAAAATAAATAAATATTAAGTATGTGTTGTAATTGAATCTTCGATTTGCTATTAACATTAATAGCTATTAATTAACTCAAGCTTTTAGATTAAACTTAAACACCCTTTAAAATTATGTTAACTACATACTAATATATAATGTTTTAACAATTTCTTTACGTTAAGAAAAAAAAAGTTATCCACATTTCACGGAACAATTGGCAGAATTAACCTAAATTAATAAGATAAATTGTCATACCTTGTGTACGGTTATTTTTAGAAAATATTGGGGTCCATCATAGGTGGATACTGTACCTATGTTGGTGGCAATGGCAATTCTATTGTTGGTTTGGACAAAGCCAGGGCATTTAGGATCGTAGCATCCTATTGTATGGTAATTATCGCTTTGATAAATTACACAAAAAGTAGTCAAATTACACTTGCTGAACCTAAAATAAGTTACAATGAATAAACTGTAATTTTGATGTAAATTTACCGTCCAATAAATAAATAGCCTTGGTTTATTACTACCACTATTAATAGTGGGATAAACTTGAAACCATATATCTATATTTTTTTCTGCATTTTTAAGAATTTAAAGAAAAAATCAAACCCATTAGCATATCATTATGTGATAAACAGTTTTCAGGAGCGAGAACACCAGAATACGGACAAAAATATTCGATCTATAAAGGACTAAAATGCATAATCAATGAAATAACTGGGGAGAAAAACCGCAATTCTTTGTAATAATATATAATGTATAAAAAGGACTGAATGGGCAATAATCTGAACTTTAAAGACTATTTTTGTTTACAATGATTCCTAAAATTCATTTCATCCATTCTAACGTGTAATTTTTGAAACAAAAAAGATAAAATGAAACACATTGTACGTTTCATCAGCAGCCTTGATTGGCTTACCACGTGCATGCCATTGTACATAAAGTGAGTGGAGCATAACTTTTGTTGCCTTCTGAGCTGAAAATTAGGAAATAGGTAAAGCAACACTAGTCCAATGTATATGTTAAAAGTATGGTAGTTGAGACGTAAATTTCACACAAGCTTTAAAAATTTCTTGTGCCGTAAAGGAATTTTGGTCAAAATTAACGTAAGTCCCTTACAGTCACAATAGAGTATTTAGAAGATTTTGAAGCATCTGAATTCATTATTTAAATAGTACTATCTTCTTGCCGAACAGTTCTTACTCGACTCCTCAGAATAGTTATATTAAATATCCATTTTATTTATACTAGCTTAAATTCAAAATATAAACTGATCCAAAAATCAACTACAAGTGATTCATACATAATCCGATATTGATCTCTAGGACAAGCATCACAATATAGCAATGCACAAGACAGAATAGCCATTCCTCTAAAAATTTACGAGTAAATATATAAATAATGTAAAAAAAACAAATGGATAGAGTTGACTATTGGACAATTTCAACTCAAATATTGGCATTTGGGCACGGTTTTAAAAACCAGACAAAGCTTAGCTGCAAAAACCAATAGCAAAGAAGGTGAATATAAAATACAACAAATCAAATCAAACACAATTCTTAAGTTTTAGTGTTAAAAACTTTTATAAAATACAACAATTTAGAATCAAAATAACGAGGACTTGTAGCAATCTTATAATAACCTGTAAATGATGAAGACAGCCTGCTAATTTATTTTGACCATACCATAAAGGAAGTGAAAAGGAAAAAAGCAATCACGAATTAGACTTCATCTAAAAGAAAAGAAATGATAACTTTAGCAAGTTGCTGAGTGCTCTTTTTGATTTTACTGTTTCCTTGAAATTTTTTATTGTATAATTCTTAACTTTTTTATCCCAACCTTTAACAAAAGTTTCTAGTAATTCTCCGGAACAATTCTCAATAAAACATTTGAAGCAGTAATTACTGATTTTGATGGATTAAATGACCGTTATTTTTTTAAAAACTGTCATTCTAAAAATATAATAAATTAAAACTTATGAGTAAAATTTAAACAAGCATTGGCGTTATGTAAAAAATAAATAATAATAATAATAATAACAATAATAATATTGGGGTTGGGGTGTTGTGGAAAAGGGGAAGTCGCTGTCGGAAGTGGATGTGTGGGGCAAACGCAAAGCGAAAAATTCACAGCCTCAAAACAAAACAGAAAAGGTAACCGTTTGGGGGTTCTATTCTCTCTAACGGCTACTATAGAAGCCTCTCGAACCATCTATATATCTCTTTTCTTTTTCATGCAAATTAAATCTTTTAACACTAAAAATTATTGTACTTTACTCAAAATATCTAAATTCTACAGGATTATAATTTTATTTAAGAGATTAATTAATGAATTATAATTTTCGCAAGCATGCATCATAATACACACGAAGGCATAAAATTGGCACGAAGGCATAAAATTGGCATAATGGCAATATTAAGATAGTTCAACCAAGTTTTAGGAGCCTTGCATGGTAACTACAAACAGAATAAATATGCACATTCAACTAAGCAGGAGAAGATGCAGAGAAATACCCAAGGTTCACTAAAATGGCCAGGATAAAATCAAAAGAGGGAAAGCAAAATCAACCAACCAAATTTAACAAGGTTGAAAATTCAAATTGCAATGTAATCAAACTCAATTCCCTTTTTGATAATAGAGAAGCAGAACTAAAAACCAGCTAGGCTAAATTTAACAAGGTTGAAGTAACAGGACGCCAATTAAAAACAAAAGGGCTAACGCTAAACCTGACTTTAAGGATAAACAACACAATGTAATAATTATGAGATGTTTAGTGGTGTTAATAGTAGTCATTAACCCAATCCTCATTCTCACCAAAATCATGGTACCATGTGTGTGGCAATTTTCTATAGGATAATGGATTAAGGAACACCGAAAGCATGTTCTAAAAATATAAAAAATACTACTAGGCATTATGGCGTGCCAGAGAGGTAGCCTTCCTTAAGCAAGACATAATATAGCAAGAAGCATAATAAAGAGCAAGAGCAGTAACCGACAGCAGAAAATGAGGAAATTATTGCAAGTAGATGATGAAGAGTGATGGATATTCAAAGATTGATCTGTTTGAATCCACACCACATTATTACCAATTTATTATAGATCTTAAATTCAAGTGCATAAGGGGTGAGATCAAAATTAAAATGTATTAACTAACGTACTATTAAATGACTTCAGCTGGTTCCACTCTACATCAGCTCCATTTTTATGGTTTGGCCTTGATTTACATAGCTCAACCTCTTTTATCTACACCTGCCAAAATTAATTGACCTGTGAGCTGGACTCACATGTTTAAGGCTTAAGCACACAGTGTATCTAGCACAAAAGACATACTTTTGAAATGAACAGGGAAATGTAACTGCATACCCAACATGTCCCGTGCTTATACAAAATTAAAAAAAAAAAAATTCTTTCCAATTACTGTGGAATAGGAACACATACAGTTTATAATATGCTTGACAGTTAGTATTTTGCTGGCAAGACTCGTTAGAAAGGGTGCAATGTTATGTCTTTTAAGGATTTTAATGACCATCATGCACTCTAGACAACAAGTTTATCTATCATGAAAGTAAAATTATCACAAATATCTTCCCGTGATAGTGAGATTATCTACTGAACCATCTTCAAGCAATATGAAGCATTGACCTGACATGTAAATTTTACATTAGCTCACCCTCATCCTTTAGACTACGGGCGGAACAACTCATAAAAACGTCTAAATTTATATTATAATCAAATTTTTACTGTATCAAGATGCTATCAACATTACCCACACTTCAAAGGAAAAGGAGACGGAATGATGAATACGCTTAAAATGTAATCAGTGCCAAAGAATTGAGAAAGCAGGGGATTCTTATAATTATTATTATTATTATTATTTCTTTTATCCACAAATCTGTATATTTAAGATGAAGGTTAGTCAGCAAGGTAGAAAATCAATTAGTAAGCTCTCGAGCTTCATTTTATGGGAAGAATATAAGATCTCCATATGCTAATGCAAGGAAAACCCAACCATTCCATTTTTTTTTTAAGACATCAAAAATCGCAATGAAAGGGACAGTCCCCTGAATCCAAGGAAACAGGGCAGCAAGACAAGTAAAAACCCTAACAATAAGATAATAAAATTTAGAACAACAGTGCGGAAAACTATCAAATAGGCTTTCACTTGGCAATACCTCCAAATATGCTCATTGATGTGGTGAGATGTGCTCAACGCCATGCATCTTCAAGTAGCGGATGGACCAGAGTATTTTCACTGAGATTTTGGATTTTTAGAGAGAGACGAAGGAAGAAGGAAGAATGATAATAAATTAATACAAGAAAACAAATCTCTAACACTAAATATCAAGAAAAAATCCCAGCTTTACGAAATAACAAAATTAGAAAAAATGCAAAAAAAAGTACCTTAAGAGGGATGAGAAACTGTGGCATCCATGGAAATTTGTTGGTGAAGGGGCAAGTGCAGACTGAGTGGAAGCACCGTAGATACAAAATGAGAGAGGCCAGATTAGGTTGCAAACACTGAAAGAGAAAGAGAGTAGTGTTTTATTGAAAGGTGACTAGTTTTCAATTAAATCGGGCTAAATTTATTACTCATCCCGCTAAAATAGAAATGGGCATTTCAGATGGCGAGAAAATATTGCTCTCGCTAGGCCAGTCACACTTATTCATTAATTACCTAGTGTTATTCACCTAGCTAAATTAGCGTGGAATTTTTCCTTGCTAGCTATTTTATATGGCGAGGACTTACTTGTAGCTAAATGTTAATTTTTTTTTTACTCATTACCCTTGTATTTTTCATACTTATTCATTAATTTGCTAGCAAACTTTACCTAGCTAAATTGGCAAGGATCTTGTTCTTGCCATACTTTGTTCTAGCTAAATTAGCAAACATTACATTCTCATTAATTTATTCATACAAACTTGAATTAAATATTAATAAGAGAATTACTCTTGCTGAACTCACTATTGATATCTCACTAGGCATATTAGATATTGGTGAGAAAACATTGCTTTTACTAACCTTTGGCAAGGAAAACTACGTTGCTAATTGCTCTGGTACACATCACACTTATTAGCTAATTTGCTAGGAAAATTACCTCGCTAAAGCAACGAGGACTTTCTCCTCGCTAACTATTTCATATGGCGAGGATAAAGTTCTAGCAAAATTAGCAAGGATTTTGTCCTCACCAATTAGTTCATAAATTTAGCAAGCACTTATTTCTAACAAAATTAGCAAGGACTATATCCTCGCTATATAGTTCATAAATCAAATGGCACATGATCTAACCGTTAGCGAGGAATTTGTCCTCGCTAAATTAGCGAGAATTTATTTCTAGCAAAATTTGCGAGCATTATGTCCTTACTATATAGTTTATAAATCAATTGTCATATGATTTAACTATTAGCGAGGGATTTGTTCTCATCAAATTAGCTAGGATTTGTTTCTAGCAAAAGTAGCAAGGATTATGTCCTCACTATACGGTTCATAAACCAAATGTCACCTAACTTAACTGTTAGCGAGGGATTTGTCCTCGCTAAATTAGCAAGGATTTTTTTTTCGCAAAGATAGCGAGTATTAAGTCCACGCTATATAGTTTAGAAATCAAATGTCACACGATTTAACTTTTGGCGAGGGATTTGTCTTGGAAAAAATAGCTAGGATTTGTTTATAGCAAAAGTAGCGAGGATTATGTCCTCGTTATATGATTCATAAATCAAATGTCACCCAACTAGTCGGCAGCAAGGGATTTGTCGTCACTAAATTAGCAAGGATTTTTTCTCACAAAAATAGTGAGGATTAGGTCATCACTATATAGTTTATAGATCAAATATCACATGATTTAACTGTTGGCGAGGGATTTGCCCTCACTAAATTAGCTAGGATTGGTTTCTAGCAAAATTAGCGAGGATTATGTACTCGTTAAATGATTCATATATCAAATGCCAACCTATTTAACCGTTAGCGAGAGATTTGTCTTCGCCAATTTAGCAAGGATTTATTTCTCGCAAAATTAGCAAGGATTAAATCCTCACTAAATGGTTCATATATAAATTCCAATCTATTTAACCGTATTTAGCGAGGGAATGTCCTCGCTAATTTAGCGAGGATTAAGACCTCACTAAATGGTTCATAAATCAAATGTCAACCTATTTAACCATTAGCAAGTGATTTATCCTTGCTAATTTAGCAAGGATTTGGTTCTCGCAAAATTAGCGAGGACTAAATGGTTCTTAAATCATTCGCGCCATAAATTAAGAGTTAGCGAGGATACTGTGCTTGCAAAGTCGTCTTTACTTTTTGCTCCTAACAAAATTTCTCGCTAAACTGTTGCAATATTTGTTTTTTCACTAGCCCCTAACAATATTTGCAACAAAAATCATATTTTGTCGCAATATTGTTGCTAAATTATGCATTTAGCAATATATTTTATTATCCTCGTCAATTTTCATTGCTATTCTGCATTTTTTTGTAGTGCTTATTGTGATAAGCATGAAAATGACATCTAATGAATCAAAAGCTCATTCTATTAAAAAAAAATATAGATAAAAATGGTTCTTTTAACTGTCCTTCCCCCATTTTAATTAAACACGTGGTGCAATTGGGTTAAGAATATATTACTACTCTCTCTTTGTTTTATTAGCAGTCATTTTGGAATTAAATTTTATGGTGCAGGCAATGTTTATGGTGCGGGCAATGTTTTTATTTTGCTAAGTTTTGTGGTGCAGGCAATGTTTTTATTTTGCAGAAATACAAATTAAAATTACCTCTATTTTACAACTTGTAAATATGTAATTAACAATATATATAATCTCACACTCCATGGTCCGGCTCTATTAACAAAAATAAATAAATAAGTAAAAACTCTTACAAATCACTATGATCATATCAGAATGTTATAAGTTACTTTAATAAAAACAAATTAATAAGTTCCAAGCAATTTTTATTCAAAAGCCGTTAAATTACAAAGACTGACCGAGCAAATGCTTATCCTAGTTAACTAACAAAGGAGTGATCAAACAATATGCAACAATCAATTTATTACAAGAAGAAGTTTAGTAGTCATCATATTTTAATTTTGACGTCCTCGAACATTTGGTGACCTGGTTTCAGGAAGCAGCTTCTCTCTTGAGAGTATCTCAGCCAACCTACACCATATTGTATCAAGAAAATTGTGAAAACTTGTGCAGATTATGTATAATTAGTAGTATAAGTTTCTATTTCATCACAAAATGGCAAATTTAGACAATGGCCTCTAAATTGTAAACTTACTTAATGAGAGCTTCCTCATTTGTACCCTCGTAAGCAGGCTCAAATTCACCAGTATCCAAGTTCACCCTTGCTACTTTTTTCTTCAGCAACTCTTCTCCCTTTTTCACTAAACCTTTCAAGTTTTCTTCAGTGGCAATATCTACAGAATATAGGTCTGCAGTGAGATTATCTTCCTGGATTCTAAGATAATTTTCTTCGGAGTGAAGAGCCTGAAAAAGTGTAGCGATATGAAAATCAACCAAGTCGCTGCTTGCTTGCATGAATATGTCCACCAATGGAGTGGAATTTTCACTCTTTAGCCATCCCAGCACACCCCATTTAGCTGCTTCAACAGCATCATATTTTTCTTCAGTTTTTTCTGATCCAGTCCCCAGTGATAGCACCAGAAATCGGCTATAGTCTGATGGCTTTATGGGAAAGAAGTTATTATCATGATTCCTAATTTGTTTCATCACCGCATTCATAGCCACCAAAGCCTGAAAATTAAAGGGCATGATTAACAACTTCACCATAACTTTGGTTAACAAGCAGTGCAGTGATGTATATATAAATGGGATAAGAGTTTTTCTTTTTTCTTTTTTTTTTTTCTTTGGAAGTATTCAAAATAAAATGATTTTACTAATATCTTTTTTATGAATTTTTTATATTTTCCTCGTACGAAATGGGTATATTTTAATTTTAAAGTAAATGACATGTAACATTTTAATAATGACATGTAGTAATGAGTGATTGATTAACTATGTCAAAATTATCTATTTTGAATAGTTTAGAGGTAAAATTCTATCGAAATAAAACGTTTAAGTAGTTTAATTAAGTGTAAACATCACCGCCATCAAAGATATGCATACCGGATTATTAGCAGCAACACCACCATCGATGAGATCGAATCCTCGAACTTTGCCTTGGGGATCTTTAGTTTGGAAAGTGTGGGCAGGAAGATAAGTTGGGGCAGCTGAAGTTCCAATGCATATATCTGATAAAAGAGCATTCATGGATGGATTCTTCTTTACCTGAGCCATGAACGTAGAATGATAGAAACGTTGGAATGCTTAAACCGAATAATTAATTGCATTAATTATGTATAAAAAGGAACCTCGTAGCTAGAGAAGATTGTAGGTTGGAGACGCTTGATATCAAATGTGGGGATGACAACATTAGTCAATGTCTGGTCTAGTCGCCTGTCTCCTAATTTTTCCTTCACAATTTTGTGCAAATACTTGCCATCATACATCGGCCCTGACAAAGTCCTCACAAAGTTGGCTGCAGAAGCAAATGGAGTGCTGTTGCAGAAAAAACTGTTGCAGAAAAAAAAAATGTCTTTTTTAAGCATTAATTTGAAATTTATCTATATTATGTTTCTCAACGTTTTTACTATCAATTTTAACTTTTGAATTATTTCAAATTAAGAGATTTTGCCCCTTTATCGACATATTAAATGTGGCATTATATAATTGATTAGTCCTATAAAATGGGAGTAAAAATGTTCCATTTTGAAATGTAATGGTGATTGAAGAGAAAATAAGTAAAGAAATAATAATATAAATTAAAGAAAATGATTAATTTATTACTTGTCTTGGGGGAAGATTTTAGGGCAGTGCTCAAGGTAAAAAGGAGTGATGTCTTTAGCAGCAAAGACTGGACGGTTTTGTTGATCTGGTGCAGTTAACATTGCAGTGACCAGGCCACCAGTGCTAGTTCCTGTCATTACATCAAAATAGTCTGCTAATCTTGCATCCTCGCCATCCAGCTTCTGCACAAGTATCATAAAATAAATTTTAAGATAAAGATTTCAAAGATCATTATAGATTATATATATATATATGTTAATTGTTTGTACCTGAAGCTCGGATTCTAAAAAGGCTAGGATTGTTCCTGGTATGATTCCTCTTATTCCACCTCCATCAATGCTAAGAATGGTGATTAAGTTTCCATAAGTTGGGGGCTGTAGGGGTAACTTTGGGGTTACCATATTCCCTTCTTGCTGAAAAACAAATGACAGAAGGTTGTCGGATACTGGCCAAATATAAAATCAGAGAAGGTGAAGATAATATGACTGGGGTCAAATCGGATTCAACCACTCTGGTTCAATCTATTTACCCGTCCAATTTATGAATAATTTTCATTGGATAATAATCAAAGAGGTTTATAAAGATGGGTTAGTTCAGAATTAGAGCTGAATCATGTTTAATCCGGTTGAACCGGTTAGAACGAGCCGATTCTTACAACGGTATTTACTACCGGTCAAAGTTTGATCCTTGTCACGAACTTCAGTTAAGGATCCAAATACATGTGCGATAAATGGATCATGATGAACGTGAACTTCAATTGCTTCACGTCCGTACGTGATATTTAATTTTTACCAGTTTTTTCAATGAGTACCATGGTTATTAAACTCGGGTTGACTCGGACGGTCGGACCGGTTGAACCGTGACTCCGCAAGCAATCCGAGTCGATTCAACATGAAAATCGGAAAGGGTAAAAATTCGGATTGACTCGGAAAAAATCGGGTTGAACTGGTGACTCGGTGACTCGGACCGGATTCCGGTTCAACCAAAAAAATTTGCATTTTAAGAAATCAATCCCTAAATTCCCAAAAAATACAATGATACAATTAAAAACATAAAATTTAAAGATCCTATAATGTGTTCTTTTAACTAAATTCATAACAAATTATTATATATATTCAAAATATACAAAAACAATGTTTATAATACATATCTAAATATAAAATTGAATCACCACAAAAAATTTTTATGTTTAATCCTAATAATAGATAATTTTTTTAATTATTATTTTTTATATATAAGAGTTTATTATATATAGATCGAAAAAATTCTTTGATAGTAATTACAACTAATGAATTGGCAATTATGATTGAAAAATTTGAAACGATAGAAATCTTTGAATATATAATTAGTTTATAAGGAATAAAAAGCTAGTAAGAAATTGGATTAAGTTTTGATTGCTTAAATTGCATGTTAATGGAGCTGCAATTAGATATTGATAAGCACCATCCAAGGACAATTAATGTTGACTAATTAAGCATCACTATGTTGCAATTGGTATATAAGTAGCATATAAATAATTTTAGAAACACAACTAACTTTGTTGGTCTTAATATTTTTATATTGATATTTATTAATTAATAAAATTTTCAATGTCTTTTAATATATTATATTTTTATTTTTTATAAATAATTATATTTAATAAAAAGTAAAAACTCTGAATCGACTCGATTCAATTAATTAACTCTTGATTCAGTTGGTAAATCGAGTTGATCTCCGAACCGATTTTGAAAACATTGATTAGTACACGTGAATATAAAAATTTTATCCAAATGGCAACTTGATTAAATTGCAATCTAACTTTCCACGACTTCTTACACCTTATTTTGATAAGCTTGAAAATGACATCCAATGAATCAAAAGCTCATTCTATTAAAAAAAAATATAGATAAAAATGGTTCTTTTAATTGTCCTTCCCCTATGTTAATTAAACACGTGGTGGAATTGGGTTAAGAATATATTAATACTCTCTCTTTGTTTTATTAGCAGTCATTTTGGAATTAAATACTCCCTCATTTTTTCATCCGTTATTTTTATTATTTTTAAAAAAAATTATATATATCACGATATATTATAAAAAATAAACATAAATATCTTTCGAAATACAGATCATTAAAACGAAAGTAGAAATCGAATGTTTCACGTTACCGGCAAAATCTATTACCTACATATCACAAGTTACGAAATGAAAATATAGATCCACGAACTAAAAGCCCCTTAAATAAAAAAAATATGTGAGAAGATAAACCGATAGAGTTTCGATATCTCTAACCTTCTCCTCTTTTTTCAAATGAAGAAACTAAGCCCTTATATAGGACTCTTATTAAGGAATACTTAATTTCCTTAATAATGATGAATTAAATTGGTTGTTACAATATTAATAAGGAAATAATAAATATGGCAGTTACAAAATTAATATGTAATTGTCCATATTAATGCACACATAAATGGTAGATTCCCTAATTAAGGGAAAAACCAATATGAAACTAATTCTATATAAATTATTTCATGTTCCGATATTATCTCTATTATATCAAGGTCAATTTATCATTTCATGAATCATGGATGATCTCAAACTCTTTCATCTCCCACTCGCACATGACAAAATAATTTTCAGTCATTCTCTCCTATCATACAGGCAGATAGTTCGTATGACCGGCATACGTCAAGAACACTAATGCTATACACCTGTTAGGGATATATAGCGTCTCGAAAAATAAGATCTTCTCACAATTGTATACCAAATCCTAGATAGTTTTTTCACATTCGATGTTGTATCTCATGATCTCATAAAAATAATTTTCGTGTTCACTATTATGTCTCTACTTATAAAGACTACAATAGGTGTACCGGTGAACCACGAAACTATCGAATGTGATCGAAAAATATCTTTTCCTTTTTCTATATACCTTCCATCATAGTCCAACTCGCTTTTCTAGTTAGATCCGCCGGATCGAAATTTTTTCATAACCCTTTAGAGACTAACTAAGCTAGCCACACTGAACTATACTTCAGGTATATGTTAAGAGTCTTGAGGGTCGGAAAAATTAGGGTCTTACACTAGGAAAATTTTGAGATCATTCACATAAGATTTCCTTCCCTTGATCAACTCAAGCACACATGGTATGATGCATGTATTATGGTGTTCTTTTCTTTCCCTTAAAGGAGTGCATATCTTATCATTATTTAACACCATACAGAAGCATAAGGTTGTAATGCACCGAAGCATTCAACTTTAGTTCTCCCACTTTAGAACTACTTCTGGTTTTTAAGACAGAATATGATAGTTACATTTAACTTATCATAAGATTACACTTAATCCAATTTAGATCTCAATCCAAAGCATACAACCTCATGTATATCTTTATCTTGCACCTCAACAAGACTCATCTCGTAATTTCTACAAGACGGCACTTTTATTTTGAACAGATTCTCGAAATTCACTTCGTGTTCAAAAATCATCTCATCTTAGTCTTTGTCAACTCATTATCAAAACTAAGGTAAACACCTGTGTGAGTGGGCTATTTTTTTATCGGATATGCTCAATCATATAATAAAAAATAGTAAATGTTCACATATAAATATTCACACTCATGTATTTCCAAATAATAGACTTTATTATTATTCATAAATAATAATATTAAGGGATCACATAAATAGTACAAGTCAAATCTTACACAAACCCTGAGATCTAATGTGCCTCTCAAAATACATCTCTCAATAAAGGTTTTGTTAATAGATCTGCAATCACATCCAGCGAAAAAATATACTATAAGTTCAGTTCTCCTAGTACAACAATATCTTTGATTTATTGATACTTAATGTTGATATGTCTATCAACAACTGACTGTCACCATAGACTTAGACTGTTCCTCTAAGGCAATTAATCCCAAACGGTTCACAAATCGTTTCAACCAAAACTGTCTCTTGTACTGTAGCTAAGAAAGCAACAAATTCAGCTTTCAATGTTGATGGGCTACAAAGATTTATTTCTTGCTACTCTACTAAATGGCACCTTTGCCAAGCAAGAATACATAACCTGAAGTGAATTTCCTCTCATTCACATCACTTTCCCAATCAACATCTAAATATTCTCTCAATTGCAGATCATTTCATTAAAAAACAGAGAGAATAACTTGCAATACTTTTAAGGTATCTAAGTATTCTTTTACTGTTTTCCAATGTGCTTTATCTAGGTTAGACTGATATCTATTTACTATGACCATAACATAGCATATATCAAGTCTGGTACACAATATTATGTACATCAGACTACCCATAGCACTAGCATATTGAACATTCCTCATATGTTCAATCTGCTCATTTGTCTTAGGACACGTACTTTTGCTAAGAAACTGATTCTTAGTAATGGGGTTGTTAATGGGTTTACAATTTTACATATTAAATCGTTCAAGAACTTTGTTAATGTACGTCTCTTGAGACAATAACAATAATCTTCTCGAGCAATCCCTTGAAATCTTAGCTCCAAGGATATAATCTGCTTAACCCATATCTTTCAGCTCAAAGTTGGATCACAACCAATCTTTGATAAGATTTATGTACTTTATGTCATTTTCTATTATTAGTATGTCGTCTACATATCAAGTCAAAATAACAAATTTGTCTTTAGAGCTTTTGTGATAAACACAATGGTTTTCATCAATCATGTTGAACTCATTTGACATGATTGCTTTATGAAATCTCAAATACTATTGTCTCGAAGACTACTTTAGTCTATAGATCGATCTCATCAATTGGCAAACCTTATGTTCGCTGCCTTTTTTTAATTTTTTTTAATGAAAAAAGCAGTCTTTACATCCATTTGATGTAGCTCTAGGTCCAAACTAGCTGTCAAGGCTAGAATTAACCTTATCGATGTAAATCTAACAACAGGTGAAAAAGTTTTCTCATAATCAATTCCTTTCTATTGTGTAAATCCCTTAGCAACTAGCCGAGCCTTGTATCTTTTGATACTGCCATCAGCTTTTCGCTTTATTTTGAGAACCCACTTATTCCCAATTGGTTTGTGTCCTTCAGGTAGATCAACCAGTTCTCAAACTTGGTTCGATCTCATGGAAACCATTACTTCATCCATTGCCTTAATCCATTTATCTTTTGCTAGGCATTCTTGTGCGATAATTAAAAAATCATCCTCCCACTGGAGAACGGATCCCGAACATCCGGACCGTTGAGAAGAGAGTCTTGACATTCTTCTTCAATTTTTCTCTCACTCGGATGGAGAGATCCGGTTAGTTCATCTTTTTGAGTTTCATAAAAGTAAAGTCTCAACTTACTTCGCCCAACTTAGAAAACTTATTTTTCAAAAATATGATATCTCATGATTCAGATTTTGTTACTGAGCCATTTGCTTGTTCACCCATAAACACGTATCCTTTTGATACGTCAGAATATCGAACAAATATACTCTTTTTAACCTCATAGTCCGCATTTACCAAATTTATTTGAGGTATTATGGACATAAGCAACACAACTCTAAGGTCATCAATGTCTCAGGTCGAATTACCAACCAATCTACAACTCATAATAAGTGGAAGCAACAAACTTGGAGGGCACACAGTTTAGAACACCATTTTATTATGGAATTCGAGGAATAGACAACCGATGTCCACTCTTTTTTCATCACATAAAGCTTTAAATTCATCAAAAAGATATCCTCGACCACGATATGTTCTTAAAGCTTTAATTTTCTTTCTAATTGATTCTCAACAAGATTTATAAAAGTTTTAAAGCAACTAAATGCTTCAGACTTGTGAGAAATCAAATGGACATAACCATACATAATATAGTCATCTATATTAGGGATGAATAATAATAGGCCCCATGCCTTGCCCTAACATTTATTAAATCACAGACATTTGAATGGATAAACTGCAATGGAGTTTTGGTTCTAGTTCCCTTCTTCTGAACGATTTCCTCACTAGTTTTCCTTTTAGGCAATGCTCATAGGTAGGTAATTCAAGCTTATTCAAATCACCGATCAATTTTACTTTGGCTAACTGACTCATTCAGTTTTGGCCAATGTGGTATTATCTAGCATGCCATAATTTCACATTATTCTCATAACAATATAAAATAGAAGAAGAAATTAAAGAAAAACTAGTAGTATTTTAATAATCAGGATCAATATCTCGGTCCTGCTTATTCTAGACTACAGTGCCATTGTAACACCCTTAATAAACTTAACACTGTTTCAGTACACCGCAGGCCAGGAATTTTTTTTCCAGCTTATTCTTTTTAACTTCACAACCTATACTTAGTTATCTTAAATCCCGAAATGCCAATGACCTGGAACTATCCAATTTACTATGCATTTAATAAAATTTTGGCAATATAACGGCTATAAATTGCTCTAATTTCCTGAAAAGCAAACAACATTCACAGCCTCTCAGAGGCACAATAGTCACATATATATTATCAATTAAAGGATTTATATATCCAAACCATTCATTTAGATCTATCGCGTACATTCCATTTCACCAACTAAGTCTCATATTCATCACCAGGTAATGACATATTTCAGTCCAAAATATCAACTTCAAAGTTTATTTACATCATACAAACCATAAGTATTATGTTATGCCACAAAAATTCAAAACTCTACTTTAATCAAATAAGTCATTCAGGGAATATTCTTGCTCCCACTCCTGCATACCTACACGCAGTCACAACTACGCGCTGAGCATTGACATGCCCAGTGGTGACTAACAATCTAAATATTTTCTATATTTAACTTAAAAAAGTGCAATTATTTAAAAATTCTCCATGTTAATTTGTCGAGTAAATTCAAATAACATTTTCCCTTTTAATTAACATTTTTAAATTGCTAATACACTTTTATTCTTCAAATACTTATTTCTTATCAAATTGCACATTTAGTTCCAACTTTTACTTTTTATCAATTTGGTCCCTCTTTCTTGTTAATTTACAAATTTAGCCTTTTATACTTTTTTTAACATCTAAACTATTAATTAAGGTACTTAACCTTAATTTTACACTTAGTTAAATATTTTTATGCAAAATTTTATTTTAGTCCTTATTGGCTATAAAATTTCATTTTAGTATATTTTAACCATTAATTGACTGTCTTATCCTTAATTAGGCAATTTTCAATTAATTTACTTAACTTTTACTCTTTTGGGAAAAAATTACAATTTTGCACCTAAAATTTCTTTTTCTTTCAAATTCGTTCTTTTCCACTTTTAATTAATATTTTTCATTTCTTTTTCACATTTTCTCATTCTATTTTCATTATGTCCCTAGTTCTGACCCGGCAAAAAATTCTAAACCAGATACACTGGATGTGGACCCCATAGGGCCACAACAGAGATATAGAAATGACCCCCAAAGGGCCAATTCTCACAGAGCAGAGAACAGAGACAGAGAAGCCATGGTGATCAAAGATCCAATCCATAGCATAGCAAGTCGTCATGACTTGCATTGCGGTACAGAGGTGTCCCTATGGCCAGCCAATTATATCTTGAACTAGTCTTTACTACCTGGTTATTTCTAAGGGCATTACTGTATATACTTTTACTTATACATATTACACTATTTATTTCAAAAATACCTTAATATTGCATATAAATTTCTTAAAATTTTATATGCACATTTTTCACATATCTCATCACAATCACTTCACTTTATTAAATTATTTTCCAATAATTCAATATTTTTCATTATATATAATTAACTTTTTACTTCTCATTTATTCATATAACAAGTATAAATTCTCTATCAAATTATTTATACCTCATTTCACATCTAATACCCATATATACATAATTTATGCATTAAACCCTTATAAATTCCAATTTTCATTATTTACATAACTTACTAACTAGCTTTAAAAATTTTCATTAAATTCCATAAATCATATAAAAATTCATGGAAGTTTAATATGACATTTATAATTAATTTAGGCTACTAATTACTATTTTCATGCAAAAATCATTATTTTTGCCTTAGTGTAATTTTCGGCCATCGCTTAAATATAACCTTAAAAATTTTATTTCTTCATTCTAATCATTCACATAGCATCAAATATGTTCCAATTTTATTTTGCCCAACTTAATTTCAATATTTAAGCAATTTAGCAATTTTTTCCTAATTACATAAAGAGAATTAATTCAAATAAATAGGAAATACTTAGATTTATTAGTCACATACCACAATATCTTGATCAAGAGTGCCTAGCCTTCCTTATCTTTACCCTTATCCCTTGAATTTCTTCCTTCACCTTCCACACCTAATACGAGCAGCCCATTAAACCTTATTTTTCTTCATTTTATTATTCTCAAATGCCAAATCCAAGCTCAAAATCATAAACTACACCTCAAAATTCATGGAAAACACTAAAAAGATAATTTAAATCCATAAATTTCTTAACTTCCAACTTACCCTAATTTCTTTAACTACTTGATTTATAGCATTCCCTTACTCAAACCACTTGATTGTGGCTACTAGGGTGAACTAGATAGGTGACAATTTAATTCTTATGTAGGAAATTATGAGAAATTTGAAGTGAGAGAAGAAGAAATCAAAGAGAGGAAAGGGAGAGTATATGTTCGGCCATCTAAGGAGGAGGAGAGGAAGCCAGCTAAATTTGAAAATTTTTCCAAATTTTCTCTCTTTATATACCTCTCAATTGGGTCTAAATATGGGCTTAGCCCAATTATAAATTTAAGCCCATTTTAGGCTATTTAAGGCTCAAACCAAATTCTCTATCTTTATCACTTCAAAAATGATTCCATAAATTTTATCACATCAAAAATAACTAGTAGGCAAATTTTTGACTCAATCGGAGTCCGTTATCGATCCGATTCAAACTTATCGATCCGATTCGATAACTGCTAGTGTCACCAAAAAATTCCATTCTCATCACTAAAATATTCTACACAAAAATTCATGTAGGCATGCAAAATCTGGTAATTTTCAGAGTTCATTTACTATTTTTAATTATTTACACAAAATCAAGTCACCTTCTTTATCGGAAAAATTGACTCGCTACCTTTATCATATTTTTGACTTTTGGAGACCTATTTGACCTCAATTTCACTTCAAATTTCAACCCCGGAGTCTCCATGACCAGTACTTTCCGATTGTCCAATAAAATATTTTTGACTTTCGAGTGTTCTTTCGGGTCCGAAAAGCACTATTTTCCATCAGAAAGTATTGTTTGCGGCTGATCCAGTGTTAAGGCCATTACAGCCATACTTAGATTCGATCATAATTAAACTTAAGGTTTCTAAAAAATCTTGCTCTTCAAGCACATATTGGATTGGATGTACATATTTCATTTGGATCCTCTAATCACTAATGGAATAATTGTTGCACAATATTAAGGAGAACAAGCAATACATGCTATTTACTATGCATCTAAAAAATTAACCTAATAAAGCTGTCTATTAGGCCCAAATTTCAAAAGGTTAATTAAAGTTTCCAATTACCCTCTAAGTCCTAATATCTAACCTTATCGGTTAAAATTTCATGCATAACAAATGTCGATTATTAGTTATTAAGTTCTTAAACTTAATTCAGGATATTATATATAAGATAATCTAAGTCTTAACACAATTATCATGCAATCATTTTACATATAAAATATTGCTAAGCAATTAATAATAAAATAAACACATTCATAATAAATGTTAAATGCCAATATAATATCCAACAGATAAATAAACTCATTTATTTAATCAATCATTAAATATCCAACAATCTCAAAAAAGAGAAAACATTTAAAATAAGATAAAAACACACTTGTCTTTAATCTGGTAATAGGAAACATAAATCCTAACCACAAATCCGTTAACCATTAAAAACTTGATACTCATATTAATAGCTCAGGGAACCTAGAATGTGACAAAACTAGTCTCGTCACTGGAAATGATTTTTCAACCCTTTTGGACAAATCGAGAGGTATGTAATAAAATCGATGATAAAGCCATGAATGATACACACAACGTTCGCTTTTGAATACCATCCCAGATTTAATGTTGCTTCTCAACACTCCTCTTTTGGTCACTAAATACAAAAACTAGATAATGATTTCCTTATAAATTCCATTTTCCCTTATCCAAGCATCAACCAACCAGTTTCTCATATCTGGATGGCATTCAAAAGAGTCTTTCATTGTAACACCCTTCACGGAACAGTTCTTTCCAAATCAAAGATAGCAAAAACGGTAAAAAAAAAATTTTTATCCGAAAACATTTAAATAATCATTCATATACTAATAACATTCATGCAATCATAAACACTGAACACTCACCCATCAATAACCATAATAACAGAGATCAAAATACAATTTAATCTTTTACCTTAATTGTTTACGTATATGCATGCCAAAATACAACTCGATAAAGCACTAATCCTTCTTTTCCGATTTGGCTCTACTGTATACTATGCTTTAACAATACTTCATAACCTGCACACAGTAAACACTACGTGCTGAGCACTAGATATACTCAGTGGTGACTACTAATCCTAGAATTTCCCAAATAAAACATAATTACATAAATTATGCTACTTTTATTCTTATTTCATTAAACATTTTCTTTTACTTCAGTCAATATTAGTTTCATTATTAACTTATATTTTGGTAATTATTGTTCTTTGATTTACATTGGCCCAAATGTACTCTTATATCTTTTCATGCATACACAGAATATGATGCACTATTGCATTGATGTCATTAGCTCGAACCTTTTTATGCATCCTTATTTTGCAAACCGTTTGCACTTTCGCTTCGATTTCTACAATTCCTTGAGAAATTTGTGGACATCTAGAAGTTTTTATATTCACCATTTCTGTCACATATAACAAAAAATTAAACAGTAAGTACATTAATGCACAATCCTGTGTGATTGAAACTCATTTCAATCCAAAAGATAAAGATAAATTGTTACTCATAATAGAATATAAATGGTCAATACACTCATGTACAAACACACAGATGATTAAAACTCATTTCAATCAACAAACAATAAAATATCCACATAATATAATTTTCAAACAAATTTAAAAATTTAAGAAGGCAGGAAAAATAATTTTCTCAATTTTTATCAATTTTTAAATAATTTTTATAAGAATAAAATCCAAAAAATATTTTATGGTCCTCAAAAAATTTTCAAAAAAATGACCAAAAAATCAGAAAAATTGAGAAAATTATATTAAAAAATGATTTGATTTGGAGGTCGGAGGAGCCCTCACGCGCCCACACGCGCCGGTGAAAGTGGCCGTCATGCGTCCACGCGCAGGCAGAGTGCCTTTGCCACGTGGCGCGACCACACTGGACCATGTGCATCTGCATGGCAAGATAAAGTGACACGTTGCATGCAATTATTGGGCCACGTGGACAAGGTGGACTGACAAAATTGACACGTGGCATGATCACAGTCTGCCACGTGTCATCCAGTCAATGGCCCACGTGGCATGACTCAATAAGTCACGTGTCAGCACCAATAAAGCCACGTGTCAACATCGTAGGCTTCCAGGTGGCGTGACACGTCATGTCACGTGTCAGCCCCACAGACTGCCACATGGTGACACATGTCATCATGTGGTTGGTTCACGTGGTACCACGTGGCATCATGTGGACCCCTCCTTTGACACGTCAGCTAACACGTGGCACTTCGCCATAACTCCACGTGTCGCTTTCCTATTGGACCACGTGGCATCATGTGACATTTTACTCAGTGCGTGCTGGAGACGCGCCCTCTGGCACGCGCCCAGCACACTGGTGGCACATGCAAGCTATGCGCTGCCTTTTCGGTAGTTTCAGGCCGCCAAATTTTTTTTAGGGTGGGGTTTTCGAGGTCCCTGAGTCTAATGGTGTGATCAAATATAAAAAATTTCCACTTGAAATTTTAATTACGGATTTTTTTAAATAATTATTTAATTTCGGTGTCCAAAAATTACGAAAAAAATTTCAGACCATAATTAAAAAAATTACATATAGAACATATCTAATATGCATATCAATTTAGCCTATAAACATATGTAATGTCCCAAAAATGATCCTAGTTGAAATGTCATGATTCATGGTATTAATTTTTAATTTAAATTGATTAAATGTGTAAATTTATGTTTGAGTAAGACTAAAGTATATATGTGTATATAGGTATATATATATATATTAGACATTTTTGTGATTTGATTAAAGGTTTGGGTCAATAATTAAAAAGGAAAATAAATGGGGGTAATTATAATTATTATTATTATTATTAGTATAAAAAAAAAGAGAGAAGAAAAACGAAAAAAAAAGGAAGAGGATCGGGGAAGGAGAAGAACAAGGAAAGGAAGGAGAGAGAGAGAGAGAGAGAGAGAGAGCGCCAATCAGTATTACGTCGGCCACTCCCATCGGCGGCAGCTTACGTGCCGTTTCTTCTCCATCGCCGGCGTCTACCTCCACCTATGGCGTTATTTTTGCCCGATTTTCTCTCTCTTACCGAACTCATTTCTCCTCCTTCCGGCGATCGGTGACAGCGGCTGATGGCATGAGTGGCGCCGGTGAACTCCCTGTGATGAGGCGGTCTTCCTTGTGCCTTTCGTTTCTCCTCACTCGCCGGCAGTAGGTAGATCGGCCTCCGGCGAAGCAGGATCTTCCAGCTTAGATCCCGACCAAGTGCGACGGTGTTGGGGCGCGTGAGTGTTGCCGGACTGTCGCCAGCGGCTTGATCTTCCGGTGGATGGCTTTGGTAGCTCTCCGGCGAGTCTCCGGCGAGGCAGAATGGAGAGGGCATTCTGGGCTTCGATTCTTCGGTATGGGAACTAAACTTGCTCAAGGAATTCTCTTAAATTTTATGCATGATGCATAATTTAGTTTTTAATACATGTATAGATGTTTGTTGGAGAGTTTATGCCAAATAATAATATTTTGAGGAAATGTTATTTATACGACAGTTTGATTTAAGGCATATAGATAATATTGAATATGACTTGATATAAATGTTGTCTCTGTGTGTATGAATTGATAGAATACAGGAACTAAGTTTAATTGAAATGGTGAGTATAATATGATGTGGGGATATAGTGAGTTAAGAGTAATCAATTGTGAAGTTGTATTATAACTATGTAAGGATTTTATTTGGTCTTTCTATAAGTTTTGACAATTGCGTGATACAGTATGTATAATCAATGATTTATTATGCTTATAGGGAAGTTTAAAGTATCTATTTCACAAGATAAATAGGCATCTAATAAATATATTTGAAGGTAATTCTCATCATAGATATGAGTGCATACTTTTCTGAGATTTATACGAATTGGATATTGAACACCATTGTTAACTATAATGTAATTGCGAAAGTAAGTTCATTGTAAAGCAGGAGTTTTGATATAACTCTTAATTGTTGAAATGAACTGGGCTATATATATATGGATGTACGGTTATATTATATGAACCACTTATGATTTGTTTGTAATGTCAGAATCATCTGGAAGTTTCAAAGACTTTATATATCATAGAGAATATATATATATATATATAGGCAGAGATTAACAGGTTAAGCCATTATAATATGTAGCATGGAAGTGAATTGATAATTTTATAAATGATGAATAACATACATGTAATTTATTAGATTGTTAAATGTAAAATGAGCCATAAAGCTTATGTAAACTTGACTTGAATATGTTAAGTGCTCTCAAGTGACGTTTTAGAGAACTTAGTATCTTTAGTTATAAGGAGTAGCGTTTATACTAGCCTATTAGTTTGTCCAAGAATTACCTTAAGTGTTGTTAAAGAACATATAATTGATTCTCTTTAATCTAATAGGTGTTAAAAGTGGATTAAGGAAATAAAATATAAATTAAGTGAAGATTAATACATTTGGTTGAGGTGATCGTAAACCGGTGAGCATTATATTCCAGTATTTAAACATACAAGAACAATATAAGTATATTTGTATAAGAATGGATTTATAGTCTAGTATAAGGCCTATACTTGAACAAATATAATGATCATTACTTACATATATGTATGCAATCTTAATATATGGATAATTTTATATTACTTGTTAGAAAGGGCATGACTATGTATGATGTGTGTATTACTATGATTGTTTTAGTATATGACTATTTAAGATCATATAGTTCCATTTATAAGTCTGTTATGAAATGTAGATACATATACAGACATTTTTATTAAGAATGATGCATTGAATGCATGTATCAAATATCGTATTAGAGTATGAATGTTTAATTATTAAATTAAGTACAGTGGAACAATGGAAATGATTCTGAAGAACTATACAGGTATGTTTTTTTTTATCGTGATTGTGTTTATAAGTTGATTCTCGCATCAATAGTTCAAATATAGTCAGAAATGAACTATCATGACTAGTACAAGTATTGTTCACATATGATTATTAGATTGTTTAAAGTAAAGTGAAAGATTATGTATAAAATAGACTTCTCTGATGACTGAAAAATGTTTTAATTGTGAAATAATTCCTGACTCAAGTGAATGATGGTTCATAAATTGTACAAAAATATTGAATGTTCTGAATAACTGTATTATCTGAATTGAACTGATGATAAAGTTGATAAATGTACTGAAAGTAAGTGATCTTTTGCGCCCTTAGAAATAGTCTGGCAATAAAAACTAGCTCAGGATATAATTGGCTAGCCATAGGGATTCTATACCGCGGTGTAAGTCATGGCGACTTGCTTTACTATGGTTGGATCGTTGATCTCCATAGTACATATATTATACGTACTGTCATATGTTCATATGTTATATGAGAAATGATTCTGGAGGTCATTTCTCATTTTGTTGTGGCCCATGGGGTCCACATCCCGTATATCCAGTCTGAGTATTTCTGTCGGTACTGTTCTAGGGGCATTAATATGAAAATAAGTTAAAAAGTATAAAATATAAGAAATATTATAGTTCAGAACTAAAATGTATAAGAATTATTCTCTTGTATAAGTACATCAAATGGATATTAAATTGTAAAGTTATAATATTGATAAGCATGTGAATCAATAATTCGATATATCTATATTATGTATCTGTATATTATGAGTACGTATAGTACACGAGGAATTTGTCTTCAATTATATAGCTTCTGAAAATCATAAGCTAATTTCTTAATTGGTTATATTTGTTTATATATATATATGAGTATGTATACAATTCTGTTATAGGTCAAGTGCATAATATGTGATATGATGTGGGCATGTAATATATAATGAACCTGTTTAAGATTGTTTTAATGATTACATGAAAATGAAATTATATTGCATACTATATTTTACTGATGTATATATATAGATATGTAAGAATTATGCTAAACGTTTTCTGTCGTAACAATTAATGATGTTCTTTTATGTTTGTGATTATTGCTAAATGTAAAAGCTTGGATCCAAGGTAATTAGAGGTATTAACGACAATATTATTAAACTTTATATTTTTATAATTGAGGTTATGTACTGTGTTGTAAAGAGTATCTTTAGATTATTTTGTTCCCCACTAAACTTTATAGCTTAGCACGGGTTTTATTATCCGTGTAGGTATCAGGATAGGTGTGTCCTTAGTTGGACAGCTGCTTCGGTTCTCCATCAGAAGAGGGGATCTAGTGTGGACTGATCACCTTTGAGGTGTATATATGTAACAAGGAACTTTTAATGTAAATTGTTCTTTATTTTGGAGTATTATAATAGTTTTAGAATGTAATATGTAATATTGATTTGTCTTAGGAAATATGATTAATAATGAGAATGAATGTATGAGATGTATGTGAAAAATTATTTATGCTGTGTGGTGCCCTTGAAGGGCTGAGAAATTGTTTGATTTGCAGGTGGGTTAGATAAGTTTTAAGGCGTTATATTGCCGAATTTTTATTTGGTATTCAGTCACTTGGACAATTATAGCTTTATCGGCTTACTTACTTTATAAGTATTTCTTATTGGTCCAGCCTGGGTCGATGGGGTAGTTAAGATTCAAAAGAAAAATCTTGCTGATTTTGGAATTGTCACTCAGTGTATTGTTCCTCAAAGGGTCAATGACCAGTATCTGACCAATGGTCCTTGGAAAAAAAGAAAAGAAAAAAAATTTTCAGGTTATATCATGTTCAGTCAAACTGTTCGGTAAGGGTTTTACATTTTGTGGTATCAGAGCAGCTTGGTTTAGTCGGTTCTGGTTAATAGAAAAGGTGTTTGAAAGTTATGGTTCCTTGGCCTAATGTTAATCATTTGGAATTTTGCTTTAGGCCGCAATGGAATGATTTAGAAAATATTAGGGAAGTAAGTTGGAAAGAATAGATATAAGAGCATTGTTTGGGTGACAGCGAACGAAGATGAGGTATATGTTTATATTTGAATGAGGCAGTATAGATGATATTGTTGTATAAAATAGGAAGTGATCACAGTATAGTGATATAGTGGTAATGGAAGGAACCAAGTGTAATATGTGAATGTATAATTGAGAAAAACGGATGATAGTATAAGAGCGAAACTTTGATAATCAGGAGATAAAATTATGGTCTTGACCTATATGGAGGGAAATGTTTTGACGGAGTTTCTTATATGTTTCTCATCTCTTGATTGATAGTTGTTGGTGATGATTGAATTTAAAGTTAGAAAATGATTGTAAGCAGTCTGGAATGTCAAATAAGCTGAGAAGTATTAAGGATATTCTGTGAGGACTATAGGCAAAAATCGTTTCCTTATATTGGTATAGTTGTAAAAAGTAGTAATGTTAAGAAGACCATAGATTTTGATTGAATATTAGGTAGCGTAAGTAGAGATTATTGCAATATCATGTGTCAGAAAGAATGTTATGTGTTCTGATGAGATTTAACTGATCTTAAGGTCGGCGTGAGTATGTAAGCGAAGGTATTATTGTAAGTAACTTATGTACATGCCATATGAAATGAGTGAATTGTAAAGCGGCAAGTGTGTTGTTATCAGATTCCTCGGATAATGTGAGTATAAATAAGTAAGTTGGTGATTTAGGACCAGAGTTTAACTTTTTGTTATCTCGTTAGTTATGAAGTAATGTTTCTGGGTGATTCCGTTAACCCAATTAGTATATACTGCCACTAATATTATGCATCAGTCATTCATGTGTACATTTGTGTTACAGTCCATGCATAGCTATACGATATACATGCATATAGTTCAGTCATGTGGCCACATGCTTCATAGTCTACCCATGCATTTGTTATTGCATAGTCATACAGTTACATGCCTTGTATTTGGTTTTGTTAGTGGCAGTTTTATTATACTAGTAAGAGGTTATAGTGGAAACCCAGCATAGACTTCGTCAGTTATATTAAATAAGGAGCCTATGTACAGAAATCAAATATTAGAGTTGAATGACGAAGATCAGGATAACCAAGAGTTTAAATGAGTGATTTAGTTAAGTGAAGAAAGGGTTAAAGTCTTAAGAAAACAGTATTTGATTAAGTTAAAATAAAATTTACTCTTTGGAGATAGTTAAAGTTAACTAAAGGTTTATTCTCGGTCACATATATACAAGTATTGGGTTATAACGTATTTGAACTTCATATATGCCAAGTTACAAGAACTATTGTACTAGGACGTTTGATAAAGAATAGTTTTAGGAAGTTGATAGCAATAGTGGTATAGTTTATCAGTTTGAATTTCGAGGACGAAATTCTTTAAGGGGGAGAAAATTGTAATGTCCCAAAAATGATCCTAGTTGAAATGTCATGATTCATGGTATTAATTTTTAATTTAAATTGATTAAATGTGTAAATTTATGTTTGAGTAAGACTAAAGTATATATGTGTATATAGGTATATATATATATATTAGACATTTTTGTGATTTGATTAAAGGTTTGGGTCAATAATTAAAAAGGAAAATAAATGGGGGTAATTATAATTATTATTATTATTATTAGTATAAAAAAAAAAGAGAGAAGAAAAACGAAAAAAAAAAGGAAGAGGATCGGGGAAGGAGAAGAACAAGGAAAGGAAGGAGAGAGAGAGAGAGAGAGAGAGAGCGCCAATCAGTATTACGCCGGCCACTCCCGTCGGTGGCAGCTTACGTGCCGTTTCTTCTCCATCGCCGGCGTCTACCTCCACCTATGGCGTTATTTTTGCCCGATTTTCTCTCTCTTACCGAACTCATTTCTCCTCCTTCCGGCGATCGATGACAGCGGCTGATGGCATGAGTGGCGTCGGTGAACTCCCTGTGATGAGGCGGTCTTCCTTGTGCCTTTCGTTTCTCCTCACTCGCCGGCAGTAGGTAGATCGGCCTCCGGCGAAGCAGGATCTTCCAGCTTAGATCCCGACCAAGTGCGACGGTGTTGGGGCGCGTGAGTGTTGCCGGACTGTCGCCAGCGGCTTGATCTTCCGGTGGATGGCTTTGGTAGCTCTCCGGCGAGTCTCCGGCGAGGCAGAATGGAGAGGGCATTCTGGGCTTCGATTCTTCGGTATGGGAACTAAACTTGCTCAAGGAATTCTCTTAAATTTTATGCATGATGCATAATTTAGTTTTTAATACATGTATAGATGTTTGTTGGAGAGTTTATGCCAAATAATAATATTTTGAGGAAATGTTATTTATACGACAGTTTGATTTAAGGCATATAGATAATATTGAATATGACTTGATATAAATGTTGTCTCTGTGTGTATGAATTGATAGAATACAGGAACTAAGTTTAATTGAAATGGTGAGTATAATATGATGTGGGGATATAGTGAGTTAAGAGTAATCAATTGTGAAGTTGTATTATAACTATGTAAGGATTTTATTTGGTCTTTCTATAAGTTTTGACAATTGCGTGATACAGTATGTATAATCAATGATTTATTATGCTTATAGGGAAGTTTAAAGTATCTATTTCACAAGATAAATAGGCATCTAATAAATATATTTGAAGGTAATTCTCATCATAGATATGAGTGCATACTTTTCTGAGATTTATACGAATTGGATATTGAACACCATTGTTAACTATAATGTAATTGCGAAAGTAAGTTCATTGTAAAGCAGGAGTTTTGATATAACTCTTAATTGTTGAAATGAACTGGGCTATATATATATGGATGTACGGTTATATTATATGAACCACTTATGATTTGTTTGTAATGTCAGAATCATCTGGAAGTTTCAAAGACTTTATATATCATAGAGAATATATATATATATATATAGGCAGAGATTAACAGGTTAAGCCATTATAATATGTAGCATGGAAGTGAATTGATAATTTTATAAATGATGAATAACATACATGTAATTTATTAGATTGTTAAATGTAAAATGAGCCATAAAGCTTATGTAAACTTGACTTGAATATGTTAAGTGCTCTCAAGTGACGTTTTAGAGAACTTAGTATCTTTAGTTATAAGGAGTAGCGTTTATACTAGCCTATTAGTTTGTCCAAGAATTACCTTAAGTGTTGTTAAAGAACATATAATTGATTCTCTTTAATCTAATAGGTGTTAAAAGTGGATTAAGGAAATAAAATATAAATTAAGTGAAGATTAATACATTTGGTTGAGGTGATCGTAAACCGGTGAGCATTATATTCCAGTATTTAAACATACAAGAACAGTATAAGTATATTTGTATAAGAATGGGTTTATAGTCTAGTATAAGGCCTATACTTGAACAAATATAATGATCATTACTTACATATATGTATGCAATCTTAATATATGGATAATTTTATATTACTTGTTAGAAAGGGCATGACTATGTATGATGTGTGTATTACTATGATTGTTTTAGTATATGACTATTTAAGATCATATAGTTCCATTTATAAGTCTGTTATGAAATGTAGATACATATACAGACATTTTTATTAAGAATGATGCATTGAATGCATGTATCAAATATCGTATTAGAGTATGAATGTTTAATTATTAAATTAAGTACAGTGGAACAATGGAAATGATTCTGAAGAACTATACAGGTATGTTTTTTTTTTATCGTGATTGTGTTTATAAGTTGATTCTCGCATCAATAGTTCAAATATAGTCAGAAATGAACTATCATGACTAGTACAAGTATTGTTCACATATGATTATTAGATTGTTTAAAGTAAAGTGAAAGATTATGTATAAAATAGACTTCTCTGATGACTGAAAAATGTTTTAATTGTGAAATAATTCCTGACTCAAGTGAATGATGGTTCATAAATTGTACAAAAATATTGAATGTTCTGAATAACTGTATTATCTGAATTGAACTGATGATAAAGTTGATAAATGTACTGAAAGTAAGTGATCTTTTGCGCCCTTAGAAATAGTCTGGCAGTAAAAACTAGCTCAGGATATAATTGGCTAGCCATAGGGATTCTATACCGCGGTGCAAGTCATGGCGACTTGCTTTACTATGGTTGGATCGTTGATCTCCATAGTACATATATTATACGTACTGTCATATGTTCATATGTTATATGAGAAATGATTCTGGAGGTCATTTCTCATTTTGTTGTGGCCCATGGGGTCCACATCCCGTATATCCAGTCTGAGTATTTCTGTCGGTACTGTTCTAGGGGCATTAATATGAAAATAAGTTAAAAAGTATAAAATATAAGAAATATTATAGTTCAGAACTAAAATGTATAAGAATTATTCTCTTGTATAAGTACATCAAATGGATATTAAATTGTAAAGTTATAATATTGATAAGCATGTGAATCAATAATTCGATATATCTATATTATGTATCTGTATATTATGAGTACGTATAGTACACGAGGAATTTGTCTTCAATTATATAGCTTCTGAAAATCATAAGCTAATTTCTTAATTGGTTATATTTGTTTATATATATATATGAGTATGTATACAATTCTGTTATAGGTCAAGTGCATAATATGTGATATGATGTGGGCATGTAATATATAATGAACCTGTTTAAGATTGTTTTAATGATTACATGAAAATGAAATTATATTGCATACTATATTTTACTGATGTATATATATAGATATGTAAGAATTATGCTAAACGTTTTCTGTCGTAACAATTAATGATGTTCTTTTATGTTTGTGATTATTGCTAAATGTAAAAGCTTGGATCCAAGGTAATTAGAGGTATTAACGACAATATTATTAAACTTTATATTTTTATAATTGAGGTTATGTACTGTGTTGTAAAGAGTATCTTTAGATTATTTTGTTCCCCACTAAACTTTATAGCTTAGCACGGGTTTTATTATCCGTGTAGGTATCAGGATAGGTGTGTCCTTAGTTGGACAGCTGCTTCGGTTCTCCATCAGAAGAGGGGATCTAGTGTGGACTGATCACCTTTGAGGTGTATATATGTAACAAGGAACTTTTAATGTAAATTGTTCTTTATTTTGGAGTATTATAATAGTTTTAGAATGTAATATGTAATATTGATTTGTCTTAGGAAATATGATTAATAATGAGAATGAATGTATGAGATGTATGTGAAAAATTATTTATGCTGTGTGGTGCCCTTGAAGGGCTGAGAAATTGTTTGATTTGCAGGTGGGTTAGATAAGTTTTAAGGCGTTATATTGCCGAATTTTTATTTGGTATTCAGTCACTTGGACAATTATAGCTTTATCGGCTTACTTACTTTATAAGTATTTCTTATTGGTCCAGCCTGGGTCGATGGGGTAGTTAAGATTCAAAAGAAAAATCTTGCTGATTTTGGAATTGTCACTCAGTGTATTGTTCCTCAAAGGGTCAATGACCAGTATCTGACCAATGGTCCTTGGAAAAAAAGAAAAGAAAAAAAAATTTTCAGGTTATATCATGTTCAGTCAAACTGTTCGGTAAGGGTTTTACAACATATCTGAATTTTTACAAAAAATTATATCTACATTATAGACATGTCGGAACGCAAAAAAACTGGCTCTGATACCAATGAAAGAAATTATATATATCACGATATATTGCAAGAAGTAGACATAAATACCTCTCGAAGCGCAGATCATTGAAGCGAAAGCAGAAATCGAATGTTTCACGTTACCAGCAAAACTTATCTCCCACGTGTTACGAACTACGGGATGAAAGCATAGATCCACGAACTAAAAGCCTCTTAGATAAAAAGAATATACGAGGAGATAAACCGACAGAGTTTCGGTATCTCTAACTTTCTCCTCTTTTTTAAATGAAGAAACTAAGCCCTTATATAGGGTTTTAATTAAGGAATACTTAATTTCCTTAATAATGATGAATTAAATTGACAGTTACAATATTAACAAGAAAATAATAAATATGGCAGTTACAAAATTAATACGTAACTGTCCATATTAATGCACACATAAATGATAGATTTCCTAATTAAGGAAAAAATCAATATGGAACTAATTCCATATAAATTATTTCTTGTTCCGATATTATCTCTATTATATCGGAGCTAATTTATCATTTTGTGAGTTATGGACGTATCTCAAACTCCTTTAATTTTCATTAAAATTTTAAAATAATAAATAAATTTAAATTTAATATTAAATTGCACGATTAAAATTAAATTATTAAATTTAATTGATTTTATTTTTATTGAAAAAATAAATTAAATTACATTAAAAATTTAAAAATAAAAAATAAATAAAATTAATTGATTTAGAAAAATAATGCATTGCCTCTCGTGGCTCTTATAATTTAAGAGCCATTATTATTTAAATTTGATTTAAATAAATTTCATCAACCAAACTAATAACAATGCATTGTTATTTATATAAAATTATTTAAAAAATAAAATAATGATTAATGAATATAAACGGCAATATACAGTTGGCATAATCAATGAAATTTGCTCTAATTAATTTTAGCTCCAAATCAATTATATTTCTTATAATCAATCACATGTATATATTTACATAAAAACATTTATAGTAATTTAAAATTATACTGCTACCTATAAAATTTTATAATATTTTTAAAAATAGTATTTACTGCCTCAAAAATTATTAAGATTTTTACCGTTACCCCTGAATTATAAGATTAATTTAGATAACATTCACATCAGTCTTATTACTTGATGTAATATGATTGACCAATATTTTTATCCATGTCACTCGTATGGTTTAACTTTTCTCTCCTAATATTAACTTCTTCTACCGTTCCTCAAATCTATTTGTAAAAAAGGTAGACTACTTCTTTCTTCTTACGGCTTATTTAGGAAATTGAATAAAAAAAATAATTAGTCAAGATATCGAAAGTCCTCGGCGGCTACTTTGCGAGTTAAAAAAAATATTTAAAATTATAAAACCTTGGCTCTTAAAAAATGAATAATGGTGCACGTAGTTTACAGGTATTTAAACAATAGTATTCATGATTATAAAAATGGTCAATATTGATTGGTTGGGCTGACTTCTGAAAAATGAAGAACCTGATTATTTACATATATTTAACTATGGAAATTGCGATGGTCCTTGTGCCAACTAAATTGGATTTGATGATTTAACTATTTTTCCTCCCATGTGCGCAACAAACCTATTATACTAACGTTTTGCACAATGTTTTCAGAATCGGTTCGAAAATCGACTCGGTCTATCAACTGAGTTAAGAGTCAATTGATTGGATCGGATCAATTCGGAGTTTTTATTTTTTATTAAATATAATTATTTATAAAAAAATAAAAATATAATATATCAAAAGATACTGAAAATTTTATTAATTAATAAATATCAATGTAAAAATATTAAGACCAACAAAGTTAGTTGTGTTTCTAAAATTATTTATATGCTACTTATATACCAATTGCAACATGATGATGCTTAATTAGTCAACATTAATTGTCCTTGGATGGTGCTTATCAATATCTAATTGCAGCTACATTAACATGCAATTTAAGCAATCAAAACTTAATCCAATTTCTTACCAGCTTTTTATTCCTTATAAACTAATTATATATTCAAAAATTTCTATCGTTTCAAAATTTTCAATTATAATTATCAATTCATTAGTTGTAATTACCATCAAAGGATTTTTTCGATCTATATATAATAAACTCTTATATATAAAAAATAATAATTAAAAAAATTATCTACTGTTAGGATTAAACATAAAAATTTTTTGTGGTGATTTAATTCTACATTTAGATATGTATTATAGACATTATTTTTGTATATTTTGAATATATATAATAATTTGTTATGGATTTAGTTAAAAGAACACATTATAAAATCTTTAAATTTTATGTTTTTAATTATATCACTATATTTTTTGGGAATTTAGGGATTGATTTCTTAAAATGCAAATTTTTTTGGTTGAACTGGAATTCGGTCCGAGTCATCGAATCACCGGTTCAACCCATTTTTTTCGAGTCAATTCGAGTTTTTATCCTTTTTCGATTTTCATGTTGAATCGACTCGAATTGCTTGCCGAGTTACGGTTCAACCGGTCCGATCACCCGAGTTTAATAACCATGGTTTTGCATGTGACGGTAATTGGATTTTACTAAGATCGAATAAATGTGACTATAAACCATCAAAAGTTATCATTGCTCTGCACATTAACACCGTCTTTTCAACATACTTTCATTGCCATGGTTTCTTCATTTGAAGTAGATTAAGAAAGTGCAAACCACGTAATTTTCATTGCTTAACAATTTAACAAAGGATCAACTTGGACCTCACAGGTTACTATCCGTTGTCTACCTTATCAAGTGCACATCATTTTTGAGCAGGATTGGATGCATGGTATACTACAGAGAAAATCAGCCGAAACATAATTGACAAAACACAAAATTTTATCGTAGAAAAAGAGATTACTGGTCATAATGAGGAAGGCTTTAATGATCTACAAAAAAAAAATTAGCCTGATCTTGCCGGATTTTTATGCTCTGATGCCTAAGTTAGCTATCGAAGTGTGGAGAAAAAGCTTAATGGAGAAAGAGTATAAAAAGTTAGGGAGAAAGAACCCCCTCGTTATTTGTGTACCTTGTTATAATTGTACCTTTGAGTGTTGGGTTTTTTGGGTTTATGATCTTAGGCCTCTTCGTGGGCCTTTAATGGGCTGACCTTATTGTTAATTTTATTTTTGGTATTATCACTAGTCTCCCTCCACGAATTCGATCTTTGAGATCGAAGGCTCGAGAGTGTCGAAAACATTATCGAGCTGGATACATCGATCTGGATGTGACGTCGATCGGAATTAAATAGAGTCATCCGTCTTTGAATGACTGAGATGAGTGCATCGATCGGGATGTGACGTCGATCGAAAATTTTATAATTTTGTCCTGAAAATAATTTTTTGCAATTTTATCCTGCAAATAATTTTATAAATATTTACTAACCCGTTTTACGGTTGCTTATGTTGGATCTGATCCGCTCTCGACAATGGCGATCACAACATCTGATCCGCTCTTGGCAATGGAGATAATAACATCCGATCCGCTCTAGGCAGTGGAGATAATAACATCTAATCCGCTCTTGGCGATGGATGATCTTCCGATCCAATCCGTTCTTGGAGGTGGCAATAATAACATCTGATCCGCTCTTGGCAATGGATGGTATTCCGATTCAATTCACTCTTGACGGTGAAATAATAATATCCGATCTGCTCTTGGCGATGGATGATCTTCTGATCTGCTCTTGGCGGTAGAATAATAACATCCGATCCGCTCTTGGCGATAGATCGTCTTCCGATCCAGTCAGCTCTTGGCGGTAGGAATAATAACATTCGATTCGCTCTTAGCGATGGATGGTCTTCCGATGTGATCCGCTCTTGACGGTGGAATAATAACACCTGATCCGCTCTTGGCGATGGATCGTCTTCTAATCCGATCAACTCTTGGAGGTGGGAATAATAGCATCCGATTCACTCTTGGCAATGGATGGTCTTCCGATCCGCTCTTGGCAGTGGAATAATAACATTCGATCCGCTCTTGGCGATGGATGGTCTTCCGATCCTTTCTTGACGGTGGGAATAATAGCATCTGATTCACTCTTGGCGATGGATGGTCTTCCGATCTGATCTGCTCTTGACAGTGGGAATAATAACATTTGATCCGCTTTTAGCGATGGATGATCCAGATCGTATTTACATCGACTGGAATAAATAATCATCAATCGGGATTAACACATTGTAGAAATAATATATTATGAAAAAGAAGTTTTCAACAATTTCACATTAAAATATTAAAAAACTAAAAGTAAATACTGAAGCACATGTACTAATAAATTAGTAAAAAAGCATAAAACTAACATTTATTTTTGAATTGTTTAAACTAATAATCATCGGTCTGAATTTTTCATCGACTGGAATTAAATACATCGATCGGAATTTTTCATCGATCGGAATTAAATACATCGATCGAAATTTTTCATCAACCGAAATTAAATATATTGGTCAGAATTTTTCATTGATCGGAATTAAATACTTCGGTCGAAATTTTTCATCGACCGAAATTAAATAATTTTATCGGTAGACTTGTATTTTTAAGTTGCCACACCCATATAAATGAAAATATATTGGACAAATGTATAGTCATTAACGTGGGGCCATTTGCATTTTATGTTGACCAAATTGATATCATGCCTTGTATTAGATACAATTACAGTGGAGAACAAATAACTTTAAAAAGTTTGACATGAAGAAATAAATAGACTCATAAGGTAGAATGCATACCTTGTATTAGGCTAAAAACTCTCCAAGCATGGTGTCATTCAAAAGTTAAAGGTTTGGTGGGCAACCCTCCACCTATCATTTCTGACTTCACCTTGCTTACAAATTGAGTGGATATAGCTTTTGATCAGCAGTTATCGAAGAGGTGGTTTTCCATTTTTTTTTTACCATGTGCTCTCCCTGCTCCCTCTTCTTTTTTACCATTCTTGTGGGTTTCCTTGAAGCCTCCTTGGTTTCCTTGAATCTTCGCTCTTCTTCGATCTCCGTTCTCTCCTTTTATTTTGCCTCCTTTTCATTGTTTTTTGTAAAATCAAATCCAAGACTTTTAGATCTAGGATTTTCCTGCAAAATCAAGCTCGATATTTTAGATCTGGACTTTTTCGTAGAAAATCAAGCTTAAGATTTTTAGATCTAGGCTTTGGTAAGATGGTTTCTTCACTCCATTTTCAGGCCTCAGGTTGTGCCTGTTGCTGGATCCTAGCGATGGACTGAATAAGAGTGTGATTTTCACTATTAACTTATAGAAAAGAAGAGTAGATCTAGAGCTTTAAATTGAAATTTTCAGGCTGAGTAGCTCAGTTCCGGCGTCATCTCTCAACGAAAGCACCAAATGATAAAATACAAAATTTTACCGTAGAAGGAGAGATCGTTGGTCATGGTGAGGGAGGCTTTAATGATTTGTAAAAAAAGAAAACTAGCCCGGTCTTGCCTAACTTTTATGTTCCGATGCCTAAGTTAGCTATCGAAGTATGGAGAAAAAGCTTAATGGAGAGAAAATATAAAAAGTTAGAGGGAGAGAGAACCCCCCCCCCCCAATTATCTATGTACCTTGTTATATTTGTATCTTTAAGTATTGGATTTTTTGGACTTCTGATCTTAAGCATTTTCGTGGGCCTTTAATGAGCCGGCCTTATAGTTAATTTTATTTTGGGTATTATCAATAATAATATCGATAATTATAAAAAAATCATAATTTAAATACAAAGGGAGATAAAAAAAAATTGACAGAAATCAAACTCTAAATTATAATTTAAAAAAAAAAAAAGAAAATCGGCCCCGCTCCATTTCCTTTTTTTTTTTTTACCATCAATTTTCTTATCCTAGCCATTCTCTTAACCAACAAATCTTACCTGCAATTCTTCACATTATCTAGTGGATTTATTGCGTTTTTGGTTCTATTTTTTAATTTACCTTGCTAGTTCATGAGCTGCATGCATTTGATTCGAAATATTTACGAGAAAAGAAAAAAAAAATTGTTTAGTATAGATAGGACAGCACGAGCACATATAACCTCTGCACAACTTAAAATCATCAAATCTAATACTTTACATCCACAAAAAGATAATCCATATTTTTTTGGAATAATTTTTTTAATAATGTAATTTTAAAAACAATTTACAAAAATAAGATGTGTCAGAATTTAATTATAAAATTGAAATTTTTTTCAAAATTGCAGCTAGCTATTACAGTTTCAGACTGTGAGATCCACTGCAAAAAAAATTGTCAAATTTCACCGAAATCACTATCACCTACTATGTCTGGTTTCAGGTCTGTCATGAAGCATTGACACGTGGCAGGCACTACATTTAATTGTTATTATTATTTGTAGCTTGTATATGAAATTTTTAATGGTAGTGAAATGCAAAATGCAGATGGCTATGTTGTTGGTTTACCCCAGGTCCTGAGATCAATTCTCATAGATTGCATTTTTTTTTATATTAAATATATTACTATATAATAGACAGATTACATATCAAGCATTTAATGGTGGTGAAATGGCAAAGCAGGTAACTTACTGTTCCTCCACGTCCCAGGTTCAATTTTCAAAATATGCAATTTTTCTATTTTTTTTTATACTGAATATATTAGTACATAATGGACAAAATGCTCATTACATATCAAATGGTAGTGAAATGGCAAAATGTTGCTGATTTTTCATCTAATCTCTTCCCCGTCCCAAGTTCAATTCTTATGAGTTGAAATTTTTTTAGTATATATATATATAGTAAATGACTTATTCTCTATTTTTTTAGCAGGCGAGATCAAATTTCTCACAATTATTTTTTATATTAGAATTTATAATTAATTTTTTACATTAATAAAAGAAACTATTAAGTCATGTAAAAAATTTAAAAATTAAAAAAATAGTTTTTTACTTATAAATTACCGAAAAATGCGTTATAATTTATAATCCAATCGGAAAATGAAGATTTCTAGTAAATTATTTTTTTTACGTAGGAATTTTTAGTAAATTTAATTTTTTACGTGGCTTAATGGTTTATTTTATTAGTATAAAAAAATAGCTGCACATGTATTTGATCCTGCGTGCTAGAAAAAAATAAATCATTTTCCATTAAATCACAACTTTACGTTTGAAACTTATATGCAATATATTTTTAAAATTTTGAAATATATTCAATATTAAAAAAAATATAGTCCCGTAAAAATGTAGTTGATAAGATTCAAACCTAAAATATGGAAAAATATTATTTTTATAAGATAAGTCATTTTCTATTAAACTACACTTCTATAATTGATACTTGTATGTAATATGTGTATAATATAATAATATATATTTAATAAAAAAAATTAATGTAGTTTGTGGGAACGGAACTTGGGATGTGAGGGACCTTAGAGGCATCAACACCTACCTATAACCATTTCACCACTTCCCAGTGTCTGATAAATAAACTCCAAATATTAATAATAATTAAATATATTGCATGCCATGTGTCAATGCTCTATTAAAGACCTGAAATTACTGTGTCAGATAACGATTTCAGGTCTGACACAAGATACTAAAATCGTTACAGGTGATAGCGGTTTTAGTAAAATTTGATAATTTTTTGCCGTGAATCCCATAGTCTGAAACCACTACAGGTGACAACGATTTTGAAAAAAAATTCAATTTTATAATTAAATTCTGATACATCTCACTTTTGTAAATTATTTTTAAAATTACATTATTAAAAAAATTATCCCTAACTTTTTCCTATTTTTTCAAAATTATAACCAATTTTCTTTAATTATGGTTAATTATGTACCTGTCTAACATTTTGTAATTAATAATTATATATAAATTATCATTTTATTAATTAGTTTTACAAAAAAAAATTAATAAATTATTTCAACCATATTACATAACTTTTTCTAATATGCCTAAAAAGAAAAAGTTGGTTAGACAAATATACAAGTAATACTAAAAGTTTACGTTCATATTTAACCGAAGACCCATGACAGGTCACCAAGGAAAATGCAAAAGAAGGCTAATCTACCTAATGGAGAGATTGTTGGAGATGTGAGAAAGCCCTCCACTTTTCATTACAAAACCAATAAATCTGAAAAAGATTAATTATTTTGTGAGCCTATAAAAAGTGAAAAAGAGATTAATTTATCAAATACGAAAAGATCAAATGAACTACATCAAATTGGCAATGCCCCGTAACTCGTGTTGTGAAAAAGAGATTAATTTATCCGCGGTCGTTAAATTATTATATTTTTAATCAAAAAGTTACTAACATAAAATTTTTAATAAAAAATATCTAAATTTAGAAAAATTTTAAATTTGACTAGAATTTGGAATGGAATCTACTGAAAATTCTAGTTGGCATGTCAAATTATTTATCTCATCCAAGTGTCTAATACACAAACTTCCACATTAGTCTATTATCTAGGATAAGTATTATTTTCTCCATTTTTTTTTATCAGTCACTTTTGAATAAAATTCAAATTCTATTTATCTGTCACTTTTAGACTTTCAATGTAATTTAATTTGCTTTTTCAATTTATTTTTCTTTTCCAATAAAGTTAGAACCAATCAAATTTGATAATTTAGTCTTAATTATATAATTTAATACTAACTTTAAGTCTATTTATTATTTCTTAGTTCTAATGAAAGTAATAAAAATGACCGATAAAAAAAATAAAGGGAGTATATCAATTGCCACATCACGAGGAATGAGAAGTTATGTGTAAAAATTTTATAAAAATGATAAATTTTTGTAGATAACATCTTTTCATTAATTATTATGAGATAGCTAATATAACACTCATTACATGTGACATGTTGATATGGCAGCTAATGAAAATTTCTAGTAGAATTTTTTTCTGAAATATGGCTAATGTGACTTATTTGAAATATTATTTCATATTCAAATATTTTTTCATTTAAAAAATTATTTTGTATCTTTTTTAATTAAAAGTGAAGAAATTAAGGCTACATCCATAACTTACGAAATGAGAAATTAATCCCAATATATATATGATAATATCTGAAAAAAAAATAATTTTAATATAAAATTAGTTTCTTATTTGAATATCTCTTAATTAAAAATTTATCATAATTAGGAGTAGAGGTATCACATGGATAGATTAGATAGGTTTGGATTGAGTTATTAATGGATGAGTCATTAATAGATTGGGTCATAAATAGATCAAAAAATATAGGTCATAAATGGATCAATATCTAAATAGATTGGATTGATTTGAATCAATCTATGGGTTTAATATAAATTAGTATAAAATTTTTTATTAATTAATTTTGGGCAAAAATCAAGCTTAACCATGGCAAAAATTTGAAAAACCCGACCTTTTCTTTCTTGAGCTTTTGTTTTTTCCGCCGAGGATGAATATGACTAAAATCAAAGGTCTTCATACCAATAAATAGACAAGAAACGAGATAGAACAAAGCTCAACAATAATTCTAAAGAGAATCGTTAGGAAGCAAGATTCAATCCAGACTCAATCACGAAACAACCGAATAAGAACCAACAAAAATCCGATACAGCAAAGAAAAAACCAGATCTGATCTACAGTTAAGAATCAAATCGCTTTAGAATTTTAAAACTTTTCTTAAAAAAAAAAATTTGACTGAAACAGTTGAAATTAAAAATACCAGTTACCATAAAATAGTAAGTCCAGATCTGCATATTAAAAAGGTTTGCAAAAATTTCAAATAATTTGCCGGAACAATGATATTTTATAATGAAAAAATTAAAGCAAAGACCTGAAAATGAGGGAAAGTATGAAGGTAAAAGCTGGAATGAGATTAAGCATGGCCGTCCCCAGTGTAGGAGAGCTGTACTGTAAACCAACATATCCAGAAATCTGGGCACAACTTCTGCATATAGAAAAAGTTATTAAAAAAAATTGATTAATGGAAAAATAATAAAACCAAATATATGTATAGAAGAGAATGAAATATAATCAGAAGAAATGCAAACCCGATTATAGCAAGCAAGAAGAAATTGCAAAGTATGAAGAAGGAAAGTGGACGGCGGTCGGATCTGACAAACATTAATAAAACCAGAAGAAAAATGATTTTAGACAAAGCCTGGGTAATCACCCAATAGTTTGAAAAATATAATGGGTTAATTTTAGATTGATTAGAGGTGTGTAAAAATCGATCCGACCTGATTAATCTTATCAACCTGAATCGAACCGACTAATTTGGGTGGGATTAATTGGGTTAATAGGATCGGATCGGTTTTTGATATTAAGTATAGTTCGGATCGGGTGAAAATCCGACTAACCTGATCCGACCGAACAACCCAATTTTTTAAATATATAAATAAAAAAATCTAATTTCTCTACAATATTAATTAATATATAATATATATTTAATGTAATTTTGAAATTGTTAGTTTGTTGTATTTTTAAAATATTTTTTATGGTATTTAATATTATTTATTTGTATTAATTTAGGATTTTAATTTAAATATGTAAATTAAAAAAATAAAATTCGGGTTAATCGGGTTATTCGAGTCAGTGCCCAAAGAAAAGGGGGTTAATCGGGTAGGGACCCTATATTTATATAGGGTCGGGTCGGGTGAGGAAAATATAGAAATTTCGGGTTAGTCGGGTTCACCCAAACCCAACCGATGCACACCCCTAGGATTGATCCAATGAATATTGGATTGGGTTGAAAAATAAAATTGATCAGTTTTGGGTTGATCAAGTGGATATTCATTTAGAATGAATTGGGTTTGGATCAATTTTTTTTTATGAATTTGGGTCAATTCATGAGTTTTGGTCAATTTTGTCAGATCTAATTAGGAGGATATTAATATGGGCAGTTATCTAATTTAAATTAGGTAACTGACATATTAATTATTGATATTATTTCCTATACTAAATATTGTAACTGTCAAATTTAATTATCTCTTATTAAGGAGAATTTAATTACCTTAATTAGAGCCCTATAAATAGGACTATGAATTCTATTCTTGGGGACCAAGAAAAAAATTTCAAACCGAAACTCTGTCGAAATTATTCCACACATTTTTCTCTCTATTCGCTGGGATTTTTAGTTCGTGAATTCAAGTTATCATCCTGAGACATAATGAGGCATGGGTGAAAACGATACTGGTGACGTAAAAGAAGGACGATATCAGCGATTGTGATTCAGCGCTACGAAAGGTATTTATGATTATATCTCGTGATATTTTTATGACTAATTTTCTTTCATTAGTATCAGAGCTATATTTTATGCGTTTCGACATGATTTATATGTAGATCTATATTTTTTGTGAAAATTTAGATATGTTTATTAATTTGCACTTCAAATTTGTTCTGTACATGTTTATTTAATTTTTTTTAGTTTTGGTCTGGAATTTTTTTATTTTTTGGACACCAAAATTAAATAATTAATTAAAAATCCGTAATAAATATTTCTAATGGGAATTTTTTTTTATTTTTGATCATATCATTGGACTTAGAGATCCCAAAAACCCCCTAAAAAAAATCCGGCTACCTGAAACCACTAGAAAGGCGACGCGTGGATTGCACGCGCCACCTGCGTTCTGAAAACGTATTAGAGGGTGCGTTTCCAGCACACGTGTTGAGTCAGTTGTCACTCAGCCACATGGCCCAGTGGGGAGAGACATGTGGCATCATCGTGAAGCGCCACGTGTCAACTAACGTGACAGTGGGGTCCATTTGGTGCCATATGGGCCAACAAAAATTTGACATGTGGCGCCACGTGGCAGCCTGTGGGGCTGACACATGGCAAGGACAGCCACATGGTTTGACGTGTCATGCCATATGGCAAGTGGGTCTAGACACGTGGCCTGTTGAGCCATGTCACGTGTCGACACGTGGACCAGTGACCGGTTGACACGTGGCATTTGAGGTCATGCCACGTGTCCTATTGTCAGTTCAATATATCCACATGGTATACATATGGACCAATGATCAGTCGCCACATGTCACATTGTCCCGTCACGTGGCTGCACGTGAGGCCCACTCTCACCGGCACGTGAGGGCTCCTGTAACGTCCCCAGATAACCACTCGTGAATATTGTCCGCTTTGGGCCGAGACCCTCACGATTTTATTCCTGGACGAATTACCCCAAACGCATCCACGAGGGTAAGGTATCCATATCCTTATAAGGACTACTTCGTTCACCTTACCAACCAATGTGGGATATTACAATCCACCCCACCTAAATCGGCCCCCAACGGACAATATTCATTGTAATATCCCACATCGGTTGGTAAGGTGAACGAAGTAGTCCTTATAAGGCTATGGATACCTTACCCTCGTGGACGCATTTTGGGTAATTCGCCCAAGAACAAAATTGTGAGGGATTCGGCCCAAAGCGGACAATATTCACAAGTGGCTAACTGGGAACGTTACAGATGGTATCAGAGTCGATTCTGAATCGGTGTGCCAGCGTAATACTGGGCCCCCAAGCCAGCAAGGATGCTGGGCCTATTTAGGTGGGGTGGATTGTAATATCTCACATCGGTTGGTAAGGTGAACGAAGTAGTCCTTATAAGGCTATGGATACCTTACCCTCGTGGATGCGTTTTGGGTAATTCGCCCAGGAACAAAATCGTGAGGGCCTTATCCCAAAACGGACAATATTCACGAGCGACTATCTGGGGACGTTACAGCTCCTCCAGCCACCATTTTTGCCTAATTTTTTTAATTTTAATTTTCTTAATTTTTTTAATTTTTTCGTGATTTTTTGAAAAAATTGAGTTACAAAATTATTTTTTATTAATTATTTTGCTTTAATATTTGTGAAAATTTAAGAAAATTATGTTTTTTCTGCCTTCTTTAATTTTCAAATATGTTTGAAAATTAATTATGTGGATTTTGTCCTTATATTTGATTGAAATGAGTTTCAATAAATTTTTTTGTTTGTACACGCGTATATTGATAAATTTTTTTTTACTATTATGTGTAACAGATATGACGATGATAAGGACACCCATGGTTCCACATACTCCTTAAGGAGTGGCTTTGGCCAATTCACGAGTGCGTCAGGTCCATAGTATGAGGTTTCACAAGAAGGCAAGGAGTTATGATATTTATGCCATCGAGCATCATATAGTCAAAATGCATAGAAAGATGCAAAACTGTATTTGGGTTGGTGGCCTGGACAGGGGGTGGAATCATTGGTTATTTTATGATGTGATGTGTGAATCTTTTAGCTACCATGTGAAACTCCAGAACTTATTTGTTGAGTGCTTGCAAGAAAATTATAAAGATTCCATAATTAAGTTTTTATATAAGGTAGTGAAACAAGGAATGTACAAAGCAACACTCCATCTGAGATGGTGCTCAGAAGTTGCCGTATAGTGAATTGCCTATGGTTTACTAATTACACACATGGAGTATCCCATCAACTAATGCGTATGGTCAGGATGACAGTTCCAGTAACTAGGATGTCGGGATTCTGATTATTTTATTTGTTTTGACATAAGTGTCATAATACTATTTTTTTATTTTTTTTGCTGACTTTTATGTTAGGAATTTTGTTTCCTAATTTTTGTTTTAAGATGAGACATTTGTGTCTTCTTTTGAATTTATTGGACTTTTATAATAAATGTGTTTATTCTGAATTTGGATATTATAGTGGCTTATAATTTTTATGATGAATGTATTTATTTTAATATTATTTGCCATGCAATGTTTTATGAGTAGAATAGTTACTTGATTATTAAGTTAAGGCTTAATTATCTTATACACATAATATCCTTGATTAAATTAGAGAACTTAATTTTCAATAAATTAAATTTACTATGCATGAAATTTTAATTTGTAAGATTAGACATTAGAACTTAGAGGGTAATTAGATACTGATAGTAACTTTTTTGATTTTAAGCCTAATAGATAACTTTATTAGATTCTAATTTCAGATGCATAGTAAATAACATGTATTGTCATATTCTTCTTAATAAGTGCAACATATGTTTTATTTTTTATCAGAGGATCTAAATGGCTTCCAAATCCATAGTTTTTGAATTAAACAAAGATATGAAATTGAATGGCGACAACTATGAAATATGAAGTATAAAAATTCAGTATGTGCTTGAGGAGCAAGAGACTCTGGAAACCTTAAGTTTAGTAATGACTGAACCTGAGGATGACACTTCTGCTCAGCATAAGCAAGATCAAGCAACTTATGCAGCATGAAAAAATAAGAACTCTATTGCTCATATCATCCTCCTAAGTGCAATGAAAGATGATATCACCATGCAATTTCACTCATATCAAAATGCAATGAATCTATGGATCGCATTGCGGGAGAAGTTTGGAGGAGTATCTCTAACTAGACTCCAATATTTAACCATCAAATTTGATACATATTAGAAGAGGTCTGATTATTCTATACGAAAACATCTCCGAGAGATGGAGAATATGATTTGCGAGCTTGGTGATGCAAGTCATAAGTTGACTGAAGAGCAAAAGGTTCAGGTTGTCATTCGATCTTTGCCAAGGAGTTGGAAGCACCTAAAAATGCAACTGACTCACATGGATAGCATTAAGACATTTAAGAATGTCGCTAGATATTTGGAGTTGGAAGAAGACCGTTTAGCATTGATCAAGGTCAATGCTGAAGTGCATATGGCACACTCCAGTTCTAGTAAGAAAAGGTCAAACCAGAACAAGAAGAGGAGCTTCATGAAAAAGGCAAAGAAAGGGCTCAAGAGCCTAAAAAGAAGAAAGTTAAGCAAAACAGAAAGGGGTCCAAAGGCAAAAAAAAAAGTGAACATTTCTAGGGTGAAGTGTTTTAACTGTCAACAAAAGGGATACTATGCAAAAGATTGCATTGTGACCAAACATGTACATTATTCTAACTCAAGAGTGAGTGAAATTTGTGTATCAAGTTCTGTATTTTTAACTGAAATTCATCCTTTATGGGTAGTCGATTCAGGAGCAATGGACCATGTGACAAGGGATCGCAATGCTTTTGTCGAGTTCTGACGAGTAACTGCTGGAGCAAAGTGAATTTATGTAGGCAACAATACCAAAGTGGCAGTTCTGGGAATTGTCACATATAAACTAGTCTTACGTGAAGGCCGAACCCTACTCCTACACAATGTGCTTTATGCTCCTGAAATTCGTAGGAACTTAGTTTCTGTTTTAACTTTAATGAAACTTGGGTTTGTTTTGCATTTTAAGGATGATAAGGTTGACCTGTTTTTGGATGACATTTTTTATGGTTCGAGTTTTGTTTCGAATAATTTTATAATTATGCATGTTGATCCTGATTATTCTAATAAAGCTAGTTTTTCTTTAATATCTTCTTCTTGAAATACATATGAGGATAATATAAAATTATGGCATGCTAGATTGAACCATATCAAGCAAGACCGAATGCGTCAGTCGGCTGAGGTAGGTTTGTTAGGTGATTTAAATGAAATTGAATCGCCTATATGTGAGCATTGCTTACAAGAAAAACTAGTGAGAAAATCGTTCAAAAAAGGAACCCGAGCCTCAATTCCTTTGTAATTAATTCATTCAGATGTTTGTGGTCCAATGAATGTTAGGGTAAGACATGGGGCCTATTATTTCATCACTTTTATAAATGACTATAATAGATATGGTCATGTGTATCTGATTTCTCACCAGTCTGACGCATTGAGTTAGTTTCTTTAAAACTTTTATTAATCTTATTGAGAATCAATTGGACAAGAAAATTAAAGCTTTAAGAACCGACCGTGGTCGAGAATATCTTTCTAATGAATTTAAAGCTTTATGTGATGAAAAAGGAATAGAGCATTAATTGTCTATTTCTCGAACTCTATAATAAAATGGTGTTACGAAAAGGTGAAATAGAACCCTTTTAGATATGGTACGTTCAATGATGGTTCAAGCAAATTTGCCTATCTTCTATCGTGTGCCCTCTAAATCTGTTGCTTCCACTCCTTATGAGTTGTGGACTGGTCAGCAACCCAACCTGAGTTATTTACACCCTTGGGATTGTGCTACTTATGTCTTTGATACCTCAAATAAATTTGATAAATTAGGATCAAGAGGTAAAAAGAGTATTTTTATATGATATTCTGATGTATCAAAAGGATACATTTTCATGGGCGAGCAAGCAAATGGCTCAGTAACATAATTTGAATCACGAGATGTCATATTTTTGGAAAATGAGTTTTTAAAGTTGGACGAAGTAATTCAAGACTTTACTTTTTACGAAACTCAAAAAGATGAACTACCCGGATCTCTCCATCCGAGTGGGAGGGAAATTGATAAAGAAGGTCAAGACTCTCTTTTCAAAGATCCGAATGTTCGGGATCCGTTCTCTAGTGGAAGGATGAGCATGCCTAACTTCAGTGGGAGTATGGATATTCAAGATCCTTATTTGAATGGGAGCATAGAGCTCAATCCTAGTAGGAGTATTCCGAACTACGATGAATATATAAGATATGTTTATCAAGATTCGAAACCTCAAAAATCTAAAAGGAAAAGTGTTTCGCATCGATGATTTGCGATCGAAGGTACAAACGAGGCTTTTTTTATTACACCATAAGAAAATGATAAGCCTAAAAATGTAAAAAAAACCCTATTGTACCTAGTTAAAGATAAATGGATTAAGACAATGGAAGAAAAAATGGCTTACATGAGGTCAAATCATATTTGGAAACTGGTTGATCTACCTGAAGGACGCAAACCAATTGGGAATAAATTGATTCTCAAAATAAAGCGAAAAGCTGATGGCAGTATCAAAAAATATAAGGCTCATCTATTCGCTAAGGCGTTTACACAACAGGAAGGAATTGACTATGAAGAGACTTTTTCATCTGTTGTTAGATTTACGTCGATAAGGTTAATTCTAGCCTTGGTGGCTAGTTTGGACCTAGAGCTACATCAAATGGATGTAAAGACTGCTTTCCTCAATGAAGGATTAAAAGAAAAAATCTATACAGAACAACCTATAGGTTTCATCGAAGAAAGCAGCGAACATAAGGTTTACCGATTGATGAGATCAATCTATGGCCTAAAGCAGTCTTCAAGATAATGGTATTTAAGATTTCATAAAGTAGTCATGTCAAATAAGTTTAACATGATTGATGAAGACCATTGTGTTTATTCCAAAAGCTCGAAAAATAAGTTTGTCATTTTAACATTGTATGTAAATGATATACTCATAGCAGAAAATGATGACAAAGAATACGTAAATCTTATCAAAAATTGGTTTTCATCCAACTTTGAGATGAAAGATATGGGTCAAGCATATTATATCCTTGGAGTTAAGATTTCAAGGGATCGCTCGAGAAGATTATTGTCACTGTCTCAAGAGACATACATCAACAAAGTTCTTGAACATTTTAACATGCAAAACTGTAAATCTATAGATAACCCCATTGCTAAGAATCATTCCCTTAGCAAAAGCATGTATCCTAAGACAGAAGAGCAGATAGAACGTATGAAGAACATTCCATATGCCAGTGCCGTGGGAAGTCTGATGTATCCAATGTTGTGCACCAGATCTAATATATGCTATGATGTGGGCATGGTAAGTAGATATCAATCTAACCCAGGAGAAGCATATTGGAAGGCAATAAAAAGGATACTTAGATACCTTAAAGGTACCGCAGATTATTCTCTCTGTTTTCAAGAAAAGGATATGCATTTAAGGGAATATACGGATGCTGATTGGGGAGAAGATGTGGAAGAGAGGAAATCCACATTAGGTTATATTTTTTTGCTAGGCAAGGGTGCCATTTCATGGAGTAGCAAGAAACAGACCTGTGTAGCTCTTTTGATAATGGAAGTAGAATTTGTGGCTTCCTTAGCTGTAGTACAATAGGCGGTTTGGTTAAAATGGTTTATGGACCATCTGAATGTAACTGCCTCATAGGAACCTGTGACAGTCGGTCGTCGATAGCTTACATTAAAGATCTAAAATTTCATAGTAGGACAAAGCATATCGACATTAAGTATCAATACACTAAAGACATTATTGCACGAGAAGAAGTGAACTTTTAGTATATTTCTACGCACGATATGATAACAGATCCTTTAACTAAACCTGTATCAAAAAATGTGTTTGAGAGACATGTTACGCCTCAAGGTTTGCATAGGATTTGATTTATACTGTAATATATTGATATTATTATTTATGAATAATAATAATTGAGTTCATTGTTGGCAATACATGAGCATGAATATTTATATGTGAACATTTATGTTATAAGATAAAGTATGTCAGATAGAGAAGTAACTCACTCACACGGGTGTTTACATTAGTTTTGTTAGTAAGTTAACAAAGTCTAATATGAGGCAATTTTTGAACATAAAGTGAGTTTCAAAAATGTGTTCAAAATAAAAGTGCCGTCTTGCAGAAATTATAGGATGAGTCTTGCTGATGTGCGAGATAAATACACACATGAGGTTGTGTATTTTGGATTAAGATTCAAAATAGGATTAAGAATAATCCAATGATATGTTAAATGTAACTATCATGTTCTGTCCAAAAAGACAGAAGTAGTCCTTAAGAAAGTGGACTAAAGTTGGATGCTTTGGTGGATTACAACCTTATGCTTCTATATGGTGTTAAATTATAAGATTTGCACTCCTTTAATAGAAATGAGAGAATACCATAACATATGCATCATACCATGTGTACTTAAGTTGACCAAGGGAAGGGAATCTTATGTGAATGATCTCAATTTTTTCCTAGTGTGAGACCCTATTTTTCCAACCTTCAAAACCCTTAACTTATACTAGAAGTATACTTTCGTGTGGCTAGCTTAGTTAGTCTTCAAAGGGTCATGAAAAAACTTTGGCTCGGCGGATCTAATTAGAAAAGCAAGTTGGACTATGACGGATGGGATAGAGTAAATGGGGAAGATGTTTTTGGATCACATTTGGTGGTTTCGTGGTTCACTGGTTAATATGTTGTAGTCTTTATAAGTAGAAACACAATAGTAAATACGAAAATTATTTTTATGAGATCATGAGATAAAACAACAAATATGAGAAAACTATCTAGGGTTTGGCATACTATCATGAGAATATCTTATTTCTCGAGATGCTATATAGCTTTAATAGGTGTATAGCACTAGTGTTCTCGACGTATGTCGTTCACACGAACTATCTACTTGTATGATAGGAGAGAATGACTGAAGATCATTTTGTCGTGTGCGAGTGGGAGATGAAGGAGTGAATGATACGTCCATGACTCACAAGATGAGAAATTGGCCCCAATATATACATGATAATATCGGAACAGGAAATAATCTTACCATGGAATTAGTTCGTTATTTAGATTCATCTTAATTAGGAATTCATCATAATTAGGAGGATATTAATATGGACAGTTACCTAATTTAAATTAGGTAACTGAATATTAATTATTGATATTATTTCCTATACTAAATATTGTAACTACTAAATTTAATTATCTCTTATTAAGAAAAATTTAATTATCTTAATGAGAGCCCTATAAATTGGGCTACGAATTCTATTATTGGGGAGCAAAAAAAGAATTTCATACCGAAATTTTGTTAAAATTCTTTCACATATTTTTCTCTCTATTTGCTGGGATTTTTAGTTCGTGAATTCAAGTTATTATCTTGAGGCATAGTGAGATGTGGGTAAAAACGATACCGATGATGCAAAAGAAGGACGATCATTTCATTTCGAAACTTTGTCAAAATTGTCCTGCACATTTTTCTCTCTATTTGCTGGAATTTTTAGTTCATGAATTCAAGTTATCATTTCGAGGCATAGCGAGGCGTGGGTGAAAACGATACCGATGATGCAAAAGAAGGACGATCTCGATAATTATAATTCAACGTTACAAGAGATATTTATGATTACATCTCGTGATATTTTTATAACTAATTTTCTTTCTAAAAAGTATAATAATATAATTACCGTTTGTGAAGTTAATCCTTAAAAAAACACTTTCTTATAACAACTTTTCTAGCACAAGTACCAATTTTACTTGAGCTATTAGAGCTAAAACTTCGATCGCTTTAAGTTAAACGCTACCTTAGAGAACTATTAACTTACTCATAAATTATCATTGTTATTTTATTTATGACAAATTTCGTTGACTTTATTTCGTAAAGATTTGGTACGGAAGCTTCATTGTGGGGCCCTTTCATCAAACCTTTAGGCCCAAATTTCTGTCATTGGACCTACTTTAGGCTAAACTAATACAATCCAGCCTCACTTCCCGGGCTTCAATTGGGCCAGATTTATTCTTATTAAAAACTAAAATGCAACATAAACAAATGGGAAAAACATAAATTAAAAATTCATAACAAGTAGATATAATATAAGTTCATTAAAAATTGTCATGAAAATAATTTAATTAAAAAATATAAAAAATAATATAATTAGTGAATTTCCAAAAAAAAAAAGAGATATTGATGATAATTTATTTCCAATTTAAGCATAACAAAACTTACTTTTGTCATTGTTGGCAAGTAATAATAAATAATATTTAATTAAAAACCGTAATAATAAATAATATTGAAGAATTTAAATTTTATGAAAAGATAAAATTATTAGCAAAACAAAATCCTCCTCGGCAAGTTAGAGCGGCAGCAAAGAGTTTTCAGTATTATAAATACCTGTAAATCCCTGGAGCACTTCTGTCTTGTTTCAAAAGAAAACTAGTCTTCTCTGCTTGCTTACCGAGAAAGAACGAGGAAGCGAGAGAAAATGTCCGGCATGGAAAGACTTCAAAGAATGTTTGCTGGTGCCGGAGGCGCTTTGGGTCACCCACCTCCCGATTCTCCAACTCTCGATTCGTCTGAGCAAGTCTACATCTCCTCGCTCGCTCTTCTCAAAATGCTCAAACATGGTACGATTTTAGGGTTTTGGTTAAATTTTATTTTTGTTAGCTTCTGAAGCTTAAGTTAGGGTTTTCCGATCTTATTCGTGCTCGTTGAGTTAAATTCAGACACGCGCATATACACTGCTTGTCAAACCCCATTTCTGTTTATTGGCATTTCATTTGATTTAGGGATGTTTGTTTCTGGCTGTTTGTTTGTTAGTTCAGCATACGCTCTTGATTTGTGATTGAGATATCAGATTTGTATTTGCAATTGCATTACATTCTGTGAATTCTTGTTGAAATCTTATATTGGAGTGTTGGTGGGAAGATTTTTTTTTTGTTAGATTTTCCTTCTGTTTGAATTCCACGGAATTTGTAAGGATCCTGACATTAAATTGGGTCAATCGCTTTTTAACCTTTGATTTGGCTTATTTAAATATTAGGAAGGGCTGGGGTCCCCATGGAAGTCATGGGCTTGATGCTTGGAGAGTTCGTGGATGAATATACTGTGCGTGTTGTTGATGTCTTTGCAATGCCACAGAGCGGTACTGGTGTTAGTGTTGAGGCTGTGGATCATGTTTTTCAGACTAACATGCTTGATATGCTCAAACAGACTGGAAGGTATATTTCTTATGAATTATATTCTGATTACGAATGCTGCTCTAGTTTTTCCTTGTATGTTGTTATTTTGTTCTATTCATTGTGGGGTTAAAGTGTCGACCTTCAAGGATCTGAGTACAAAGTGTTCTACTTACTGATAAATCTTCTAGTTGATCTGAGAGCATGTTGCTACATTGTCTTTGATGTTAGAATTGAGTTTTATTTTCAAGGGAGAGCTTATGGGAATTCTGTTTCTGGTTTCTATCTTCTAGTTGAATTGTTCTCTTCCATCAGTTAAGAAGGAATCCTCATTGGTAATGAGCTTGCTTCCATTTTAATGGCAAGTTTTGTTAGAGCATTCTTAAAAGTTTTACACTTATATTTTCTGTCATGATATGCCAGAGTTCAAAACACTTTTAGCTGGGTATGTTAAGGGATGAAGACATGATTTGAATTATAAGTTATATGCTTGCCCTCATGCTGTGTGTATCCCTTTTTGAAATTGGTCCGCATATATGAAACCCAAAAAATACTGAATCCATTAGGTAGAATGATTGGGAGCTATGCATGAGAGTAATATATGTTTCAGTAGTGGAACTATTACATTCTTCTATCATTGTGGGCGGAGGCTGCTGTTACAAATGACCTAATTTGAATTTATTTCTAATCTAGTTCAAAAACAGTTACATGATCAAAATCGCTTGGGTATTCACCACTAAATGATGTGATTGATGGTTTCAAAGTGGTTTTCATGGAGCCATTCCAATTGGGGAATCAAGAAATAGAAAATCTGCAATCTCTTGATTGCATAATTTTTAGGAAGGCTGGACAATATGATGGTTGAATGTTGGTGCCAATAAAGGAATACTCTTAAATGGGCTTTAGCAATTTGATAAAAAGCAGCACTGACCACTGTAGACTATAGTCAGTCCTTGTTATATTGGTTTAAATATGATATTCAAGCCTGTAGTTTTTGCTATGCAGCTTTAAGTATTCCTATGTTCAATTCTTTATCTTGAGAGGAGCTAGAGTGAATATTTTGTAACTTAGTATGTTCACCAGTCATAGAAACAGGCTGTTTAACTATTTATGCATGATGAAGTTGTTGTGTCTAGGACTTGCTCTAGAAATTGTGTCAAATGGCTCCCAGTTAATGGGATGTGTGAGCTTTTTGTTTTTTTAAGAAAAATAATTTACACTTATCTTGCTAATAACCTGTTATTTTCTCTTGCTTGACTCTCCCCTCTCCCTGTACTTCCTTTCTGGTAGCTTATTTCATTTTCTTTTGTTTTGCAGGCCAGAGATGGTTGTTGGTTGGTACCATTCCCACCCTGGATTTGGCTGTTGGCTCTCTGGTGTTGATATAAACACACAACAGGTTTATTATTTCACTTATTACTGATTCTCCTAGTCTATGGTGGGCTTGATTTTGATTCTACTAGTGGATTAGATGGTGCCCTGTTTCCCCCCATTCTAATACCTTGTCTTTTGGCTTAGCACTTGTCTCGGGCTGGTAGTGATATTAGCCACCACAGGCTGGAGATTGTTGTAGGGTGGTGCTCTTCATAGGGTTTTAAATGGACAAATATTTAAATTGACTTCACATTAAAACATTAAATGCTGCATTTTTTAAAATCACTGCAAATATATAACAAGACTGAAGCTTATGCCCTACAAGAAATGTTGCCAAGTTCTTACAGTCACTTAGTTGAAATTAAAACACAATGTGTATATTGAATAAATCTTTGCATAATACCATAATAAATTTTAAGGAACCGTGTTTAACATGATGTGTATATATTGAATATGTCTTTGCATAATGCCATAATAAATTTTAAGGAACTGTGTTTAACCACGTAAATGGTATTTATTGCTGGGAAAAAGCTAAAGTAGGATTCCTAGTTTTGGGGCCTGTTAAGTGACCAGCAAGACTTGATCCTGGAAGCTTTAAGCTATAACTGCTGATATGAGGTGGCAGTGAGATCACAGAATGAATTGTTTCTGTTGAATTCTGCAAATGACTCAAAGTTGATCACGTTAGTCATAATGTGATTGAGCATTTGACAGCATTCTTGTTGGTAGTACTTTGATGCTACTGAGTGCCTTCTTGATGTTTGATATCATTTGCAGAGTTTTGAAGCTCTTAATCAACGGGCTGTGGCAGTTGTAGTGGATCCAATTCAGAGTGTTAAAGGGAAGGTGGTGATTGATGCTTTTCGATTAATTAACCCTCAAACTATGATGCTTGGCCAAGAACCGAGACAGACAACTTCCAACCTTGGGCATCTTAACAAACCATCCATTCAGGTGAGGGCATAACAGTGACCTTTTTCTTTATGCGTTCTTCCTCTTCTTCTGATTGCAATATAACTTTTAACATGCTTTCTTTTTTGCAGGCTTTGATCCATGGATTGAACAGACACTATTACTCAATAGCCATTAACTACAGAAAAAATGAACTTGAGGAAAAAATGCTTCTTAACCTCCACAAAAAGAAATGGACAGATGGATTGACGCTTCAGCGCTTTGATACACATTCTAAAACAAATGAGCAGACTGTTCAGGTCAGCGATTGCTTAAAACCTACAAGCTTTATGCTGTCGCTTTAACTTTGTTGATTGAGGCCCTGATAATAAATCTGATGTCCAAGTTATTGAGTGAATGAACATGTAAAATTAATAGAATATTTAGCTTACGGGCTTTCCAGTTGAGATGATGTGGCCTCAACTTCAGCATGAGGCAATTCTATTGTCTGCACCTTTGCTCAAAACATGGGTCAAGATGTGCTAATATAAATTGTTTTTAATAATGATTATTTTCCTTTTATTATTTTCAATCCTTAACCTCCATTGCCTTGGGCATAGCATAGCACTCATTGATATGTACTCTGCTATCTGACATCTTCTAAGCCATACTCTTCTCATTATTTATATATGTAACCGCTTGTGAACACAGTAATATTTTGTGAGTAATGGTGACGGGATGTTGTTTTTGGATGAGCAGGAGATGCTGAACTTAGCTGGTAAATACAACAAGGCAGTGCAAGAGGAAGATGAGCTGCCACCAGAGAAACTAGCAATTGCTAATGTGGGGAGGCAAGATGCAAAGAAGCACCTCGAAGAACACGTTTCTAACTTGATGTCTTCCAACATCGTTCAAACTCTGGGCACCATGCTTGACACAGTTATTTTCTAGGTCATCTTTTACATTTACATATCATTATGTATTCTCTCTGGAATCCTCTTTGCCTTTATTCAGTGGTACAAGTAGAATGATATGGATTTGTAATTTGCATTACATTTATTTTTTTTTCTTTTACCTGGCACCATGCTTCGATTAAATCTTGGCTTCACATTTGGGTGCCTGTAGTTCAAATGACGAATCTCTAATCTCTTCGTGAGTGTGAGCTGCCCTTACATTGATGTTTTCATATGTTTCGTTGTTATGAGCTGGCTTTTGTCAAAACATTATTATGATATTGTGACTTTAGTTTCAACTCCCAACGCCATCTTTAATTTCATCTAATTAATGTCGTCTTGAATATTCAATACTTGTCTTAGTTGCCAATTTATTGAGCCGTGCAATGTTGATAGAACTTCGATTGATGCCTTGCCATTTTCTTTTTGAGCTATAAGAACATTGTTTATTTCTTGTAAATTCTCAATTATAAATTTTTGAACCTTTTTTTAAAATTATGAAACCTTTTAATTTCCGGCGTGGTTTGTCGCTAGATGCCGATGATTTCACGATGAGAATGGTGTGATGGAATCAGAAGTTTTATTATTTTATGGCTTGCGTTCATTTCATTCGCTTCTCCACGTTTTAAAATCCAATTTGACCGTCGTCATACGCCCAATCGTGTCGAGCATTTACTGTTGACATATGCCAGCATCGGAGGAAGATTTTCATTTTCTTGTCTTTTGCCCTATTCTGGGATTAATTAATAAATTATTAAAGCAGTTACAGGGCGTAATAATTATGGTTGTTGGGAGTTCCCTTTGCATCGACTTTTTTTTTTCTTAAAGTTGAAAGCATATGTAAAGCAAAATTCAAAACTGCAAGTCAGTCTCGGCATCAGTCATTAGACGGGCAGCTTTCATTTTATTTGCCGACATGGATAAATGACACACCAAAGAAAAGCCTCATCAGAATTATATTGGGCGTACAGTTGTAAATATTTGCAATGAGTATCATACCCGATTGAAGAAAGAGGCCAGTCGCCGGAACATACACTTGGCATTCTCAGAATTGGGATAAAATATATGGAACACATGATCCTCGCCTTTCATCTCCACAATTTCTGCGCCCCCTTTCCATCCAGACCTCACTAATTTTTCATAATAAACCATTCCTCTATCCCTCAGTATATCCTTCTCTGTAACGATGATTATCACTCTCTTACAAGCTAGTCCCTCGACACCAGGAGATCCATCAGTAAACGGATTGATTAACGGATCGTCACATCCTTTATCAGATGGACAAACGTACATCCACCAATTATCCACCATTGATTTCCTGAAATTATCAGTTATTTCCATTCCAACAGGATCTTTACCCCAGAAGTAAGGACATATCATAGCCAGCCCTTCAATCTTCAGCTGTTCACCCAGTTCTGATCCATTAATCTTCAAAGCCAAATGGTGTATAATATTAGCACCACAGCTGTCTCCTGCTAAGAACACATGTTCGAAGTCAACATAGTCTTTCAGCCATGGCTCTTCATGCATACGATGGGCAGCCGCCCACTCAAGTGCAGCCCAGGAGTCGTGGTAGGCTGCCGGAAGAGGATTCTCGGGGGCTAACCTGTAGTCAACCGAGACAAGTACGATGTTTGACTCAGCTACTACCTTGTTCAGACTCTGATGATACTTTGGTTCAGCTACTGATGCCACAAAAAAGCCACCGCCATGGAAATAGATCACAAGAGGAAGCTTATGGGCAGGTTTTGCTGAGGCAGGTCTGTAAAATCTGGCAGAGACACCAGTTTCAGGTATAATAACTTTGTCTTCGGACAAAACACCAGTCTCAGGATCCAATCCTGGTGGAACAACTTCAGTTCCTGCAAGTCTTTGGACGGTTCCATCTTTGTACTGTATGAGGAAAGGAGAGGCATCGTAGGCTACTTCTTTGTTGGTGAAATCCATTTCAACCGTGAAAGAGAGAGAGAGAGAGAGAGAGAGAGAGAAGAGAATTTTCAAAGAGATGGAGTGACATTTGCAAGCACGTTGATAGGGTTTATATATTACACCAAAAGATGGGTTGCGGTAACAATATGGAGTAGTTGAAAGTTGTCGTGTTATTTATTTTTCCAGAGTCAGATATGGGAACGATATCAAAAAATATTTTTTCCCTCCTATCAATTTCGCTCCATCCGTATATACTCGTTGTTTTCTATTCAGCATTATTATTTTATTTTAGGTCTCTTGCGTTGACCAAATAGGCATTGTATGTTGCGGCGTGCATGACATAAAGCTACCGTTAGCAAAAATGTCATAATATGGTTAGAGCGAAAATTATCATCTGATAACATTATGAGAATTCTCAAAGTTTTATATCTGCAGGTGCCCATGGTCATCATGGTTATGATCACTTGCTATATAACATAGTTTCATTTTTCCTTTTAGTGTAGCAACAAAAGCAAACATAGAGATAAACTTATTAAGTAATTTTCCTTCCATCACACAAATATTCTACTGTGCAATTAGTACTGATAGAATACAATAATCACAACAGCTATTCCATCACGCACACTGTTAGATGAAGAAGTAAGACTAATTCAATTATCCGGCCCTTAATAAATGGGGGATAAATTATTTAACAAAGGGCGGCCAAGACTTGCATAGAGCAGGGTTATTCTTCAAAAAACACAAAATAGAAAGTAGACCCTTCAAAGAGACATAAAATATATGATACCTAGAAGCAAGGAACTCGCTGATGATATGAAATTAAGCATGACGTGAGGTTATACGTTTCTAATTTGATTTTTTTTTTGTTTATTAATGTTACACCATCTTTTCAATTTAATTTGAATATTTTATTTGTCTTACTCGGTTGAAGCTTAATATTATTTTCCTTTGTTTAGCTAATTAGAACAAAAATTCTTGCTTATATATATATATATATATCAAACCAACAATAAATTGTTAGGTTTAGTACATACACTTGGTGTGGCCAAAAAAAAAAAAAAATACACACATATATCATGCATATGAAAGCTAAAATAATGAGAAGATAGAATTATGTCAAGTAATTCAATCTAAGTATATATGTGTGTATATATATATCTATATTCCAAATTGTTACTTTATTGCAATTTGGAGTTTTGCAAGCAAATCAGGATTAAGGACGAGAAAGGATGTCATTGTCGTCCTTAGGCTTGGGGGATTCACCAAAGAAATCATCTGATATATGTATCTTTGATTGCTTTGCTGGCACTGCTTGAGTTCGTTAATTTAATTATTTAATTCGGTGCTTTGATGAGGTAGGTGAGATTTGATATATTATCTTTTTATTATCATTCGATATTTTTATGAGTTTCACTGAATTTATTAAACAGGTAAGATTGGAACACAAATTCGATTTAAATTTTTTTTGAATCATATAAATTAAATTATGATACGGATTATATAGATTGAGTTTGCAGATCGAGTTGAATTTTAACAGATCTAAATATCACTTTACAGAAATTTATTTAAAATTAAAAAATTATGAAAAAAAATATAAGTTGAATTTAGGCAAGAATAACTCAAGTTAAAAAGTAAATATATTCTATCAATCAGCCTTATTCGAAAGGATTCGTCTTAACTTCAATTTCATATATGAAAATTGTACATATATAATCATTGTAATTAGTGGCAGTCTATGAACTTATATTTCAGCTTGTTAAAAGGCTAAACTAATTTTATTTTAAAAATTTAAAATTGGGTGAAATAAATTTTAATTTAATGAACCCTTCAGCTTAAATGATGGAAGAATCAACAAATTGAACTCCATGAATAATTTATTTTGATAATTTTAACCTTTTTAACTGTAAAATTGTTCCAATTAAATTATACATGCCCAATTAACCATTAAAACAAAATTTTAATAGACCTAATCCACGCTTAATTAAGCTGCTTGTTAAAATAGCAAATTGGTAACTAAGACACATGTCGATAATTTTCCTTTTTTTTAAAAAAAGAAAAAAGAAAAAGTCACATGAATCAATAAAATATTTAAAGTCTGGCCCTCTATGTCTATGGAGCAGCTTATCGGATATTTTTTTATTGTTAAAAAAAATAAATTGAATGTATTCTTTGAAAAAGTAATCATGGCAATGCAATTTTCCAGAAACTAAATAAAAATAAACTTACATCCATGAAAAACAGAATATATTTTGTGACAGTTAAATTTCATATATTTAAGTTGTTATGTTGATTATTGAGCCTTTATATTTTTATTTCATGTTTATCGATCCACCATCATTATTTTCTTTAAGTCTTGAAAATCATTCTTTCCCCACTTTTTCAAGACAGTATATGTTTTTCTTATAAATTACTTCATACAGTACTCTAATTTTATTTTCTTCAAGTCTACATCCTTACTAGATGAATTTAAAATAATTAATAAGCAAAATAAATATAATAATAAGTACAAACAAATTTAATTTAGGTAAAAATTGAGAGTAACTTTTGAATGTAATTAGTGTTATTACTTAGAAAAATTAATTCATCAATGCTAATATGGATTAAGAATATAACGGAAAATACAAGCACTATCAATACATGAAAAAAGTTGTATGATGTAATGCAATCATGAAATGGACACTGGTTTAGTGGCATCAAATCTAAATTGCATCACTAAAGGTAATTAATTTAGATCGACTTAAAGCAAATTAAGATTGGAAAATCTAGCATTAAAAAAAAAAAAGATTGGAAAATCTAGCATTCAAAAAAAAAGATTGGAAAATCTATGTGTAAAGATCAAAAAGAAAGTACGTCGTTACTTTTGATGTCTCTTACTTCCCCACATAAATTGACAGAAAGCAAAACACAAATTATGATCGGCCCATTGGTTGATAAACACATTAGCATTTTCAGAATCTGGTTTAAAGATATGAAACACGTGATCTTCTCCTTTTGTTTCCACTATCTCTGCCTTTCCTTTCCATCCACTTTTTGTTAGATTTTCATGATAAACCTTTCCTCTATCACATAATATATCTTTCTCTGCAACATATATTATTACTTTTCCACAACCCAGCTCTTTTAGACTCGGACCTCCTTCCACAAACGGGTTAATATATGGATCATCGGACCCTTTATCAGATGGGCAAACTAACATCCACCAATTGTCCACCATTGATTTTCTCTCATTGTCATTTACCTCTATTCCAATTGGATTCTTTCCCCAGAAATAAGGTTCGGGTCCTTCACCCGCAAAGCCAAGTGGTGTACAATATTAGCCCCCGCACTGTCCCCGGCAAGAAACAACCACCCAAAGTCTGCATAATCCTTAAGCCAGGGCTCATCTCCGCCACCTTGAGCCACCCATTGAAAGGCGGCCCATGAATCATCATACGCAGCAGGGAGCGGATTTTCAGGGGCTAACCTGTAATCTACGGAGACAGCAATGGCATTAGCCCGAGAGACTAGGTGGTCGAGGCAATGATGGTACTTGGGTTCCGCCGGCGAAGCTATACAAAAGGCTCCGCCGTGAAAGTAGAGTAAAAAGGGAAGCTTTTGATGATTGGGTATGGAGTGAGGACGGCATATTCTGGCGGAGAGACAGAATTGAGGTGTGGTGATAACGATATCTTTGGACAAAACAGAGGTTTGAGAATCGAAGCCTGGCGGTGTAACATCAGTTCCGGCGTATCTTTGGAGGGTTCCGTCGTTGTAGAGACGTAGATAAGGAAAAACTTCCTTGACTACTTGTTTGATTGGAGACATGACTTGTTTGCAAGGGAAGAGAATAGTAGGATAGAGTTAATAATATGCAGACAGAGTCAGGCAGGTAATTGCATTAATTGAATGTTAAAAAAATTCGCAATGAGATGCCATTGGATGGGGTTTTTATGGACCGAAGTGAAAGACGTGGCTTTCTCAGCTTTGACTTTCATTTTACGTTTTTTTTTCCCTTGACAAATGGAAAAATTTGGATTAAGAAAATTACTCATTAAATCAAACCAATTTCCCTAATTATAGGCAGTGGATAATGATCTAAGAATCAAAATGCTAAAATAGTTATAAATTTATTTTGCTATTTTCTGTAGCTTTTTCATATTTGATACATTTAATTTAATTTAATTTCTTTAAAAACTACATAAAAAATATGACATTAATAAACATGAATAATAGGTTTATTAAGTACTTTAATTTTTGTTCAAGCAAGCAGAACAAAAAAAAATTAAATGTGGAATACATTTGACCTAATTTAGATAAAATTAACAATTATATTATTTGTTTAAGTTACATCATAAAAGAGATATTTCATATTGTACTGACAATAAATGCAGAAATATCAAAATTATTAATAAGATGCTACATTTTCAGTATTGTCAATTTATCAACCCATGCGAGATGTTTATGCAGTGTGTGCTTGAGGAAATAAGACAGAAAAAACGATTGGATATTTAATTTTTATTGATAATCGTTTCGTTCTTTTTTACGTGTTACTTTTAAATAAAATTTAAATTTTATTTATCTATAATTTTTAAAATTACAATATAATTTATTTTTTTTAATAAAAGTTAATTTATTTATAACCCATTAGATTTGATAACGTAGTCAAAATTATACAATTTAATACTAAATTTAAGCTTAATTAATATTTTTAATTTTTGTAAAAATAATAAAAATAATAAATAAAAAACGGAGGAAATAATTTTTGTTAGCGAAAAGCTATAAATGTAATAAATTAGAGTTTTATATCCAACAGAAGAATCGAAGTTGGTACTGAGATGTTTCAAGATACATAGATCTACTTAACTAATTAATACACACCTAGAATTGGAAAAACATCAAAACAAAATATTTTTAGGGCATTCCTTTCAAGTAGGACTTTCCTTCTTTTAGGAACTTATTTCAAGCTAAGGAACATACGTACGTTCCACTGATTTTAGGTGTCTTTTTTTAATTAGATGGTTAGTGTTTCGCCTTCTTTCTGTATTTATTAAAAAAAAACATTGATTACAGATTTAGATTAATGTTTTTTTTCACAAATTATATATACATGTATATATATATATATATATATAAACTTTTCTTAAACTCTATTACAAAAATAACTTTATTTCTAATGAAAAATTTCGATAATAAATATCGACTTTCAATATATTGATAAATTTTGAGTTTAAATTTCTGTTCTTTTTTCTCTATTAAAAGAAAAAAAAAAGTTTTCGCAAAATTGCCTGAAGCTTTCATTATTAATGTAATCAAGTAACCTAGGAAATACTCAAAATTTTGAAAAGAGAACAAAAGTTTAAATTTCTTTTATTGCTAGGATTAACAAACTTAAATGGCTTAAATAGAAGACAAAACCAAAATACAATTAAATCAAATAAAAGGGATATCTCTGTTTAAAAAATAAGACAAATTTTCAATCAAATCCTTAGCTTTTTCACACTCCAAATCATACAAATGGAACCCATGGTCTTTACCTTCTGTCTCATCAATCTCAACCACACCCGTCCACCCACTTCTACTCAATGCCTCGTAATAAACCCACCCTCTATCTTTCAATATATCCTTCTCAGCCACACTCACCAACACTCTTTTACACCCTAGCCCAACTAGCCCTGCCCCACCTTCAGCTACCGGGTTGACCCGTGGGTCATCGTTATCTGGGTTAGATGGGCAAATAAATGGCCACAATTTGTCTACTAATGCCTTCCTCTCCGGATTCAATGACTCAGACCCAACAGCTTCGGAGCCCCAAAAATGTGGGTGGATTAAGGCAAGCCCAAGAAGCCCAATTGCAAGCCCATAATCAGAATTCCCAGCAGCCATAGCCATGTTATGAGCAATGTTGGCACCAGTACTATCTCCACCCAAGAACACTCTACCAAAATCTGCATAATCATTAAGCCATGCCTCAGGTCCATCGCCGTTACCGTGGGAAACAACCCAGTGGAGCGCAGCCCATGAATCTTCATACGCAGCTGGTATAGGATGCTCAGGTGCTCTCCTGTAATTTACAGAAACTGTAACTACGTTAGCTTGAGCTACAACTTTGGCTATGTAGTTATGGTATTTGTTACAGAAGGGCGATGAGAGGCAAAAGGCGCCGCCGTGGAAGTAGACGAGGAGAGGGAATTTATGGGTGGGGTTTTCGATTTTTGGGATGTAAAGACGAGCAGAGATGTTGGGTTCAGAGATTAACGTGATATCTTTAGAGGAAACACCATGAGGGAGATTGGATGATGGAGGAACAAAATCAGTGTCAAGAAGTCTTTCGACGGTGGCGTCTTTGTAAAAACGGAGTGCACCTGGGATCTCATACACCAAGTCACGGGTGCTTGAATCCATGGGATCAAATTTAGTGGGAGAAAGCAGAGAATTTGAACAATTATAGAGTAGAGGAAGGAGGAGGAGAGGAGAGAATATTTTATATATTGTTAGAAGGATAATGTTTAATTTTGTTTCCTCCTCTGGTTTTGGGTTTTTTATTGATGACTTGGCAATGGTTCTGCACTTACCAAAGCTATAAGCAAATATCGTTTTGAGTTGGACTAGTAGTTTTATATTATTTTAGTATATTATTTTTTATACATTCAATATTTGAACCACTAATAACGTCGCTGCAATGGTAAAAATCTCCTTTAGTTAATTAGTGTTCTCGAATTTGAATTCTACATTGACGAATTTTTTAATTTGAGTAACAATTAGTTTAAATGTGATGCTGTTAAAGTTGCCTAACATCTAATACTTTTTTCAACTGATGACTTGCACGATATGTGGCCACATCTTTAGCAAACCCAAAATTAACAATTTGGCCCATCAGCTCAAATCAAACATTCGTCATTAGGCCCAATTCGGCCAGAACTGACAGTGCAGTCTCAAGTGACGTCTTTGTAGATCTCCCATTATAATTCTCATCCCCAAAGGAAAGAGAAACTAATTAATATAAAATTCCACTGCATTTTTTTTTATCAAATTTTGCTTTTAATCAGCAGTAACTGCGTGCTTTCTTCTACTTCGCCTATCGAAGAAGGATCCTCAACGGAAATCAAATGCAAAAGATGGTGTTACTGAGATCCATATGCCGCGCAGCCTATTTCCGGTCTTCTCTTTCTGCCGCTATTATCCACCCCCAGCTCCGCCACCACTTGCCGTCGCGATCGATATTCAGTCTCTCTTCTTCTTCAGTTGGAGCCCCCTCCAATCGCATCCCATCTTCTGGTACTCTTTTCTACCTACATCTGGCAGTATCTTCAATTTTCTCTAATGTGTTTATTAACACGATCACAGCATAATGCTAGATGAATTTATGCCTTGAACTTAATCAAATTTCTGTCATTTCCAACTTTTCTTTTAAATTAAAAGTTAGGGTTTTTTTCTTTCAAAAAGAAAAAAAGAAAAATTGAACTATTCATGCGGAGAATCCATTAACATAGTCTTCAAAAAGCTCATTTGCATGCCGTGATAATTAGTAAGTACTGTTATTAAACTTAGGAGAGTTTATTATGTGTGTAATATAGGTGGGTTGAATGGACGCTGCATTTACAATTTTTCAGCCAACAAGGAATTTCTGATAGGTTTAAGTATGCCAATTGTTGGTTCTTTCCAGGATTCAATTTGTTTAAATTAGTTTTGAGCTATTTTTGTTACCACGCGTCATTTCTTGCAATCAGTTGATTGGATAACATGTCTTAGCTCTGGAGGTAATAAGTCTTCGCCGTTCATTTGGTTTATCAATCTGGATGATCCAATAAATATGTATTTCTATCATTTTAGTTAATTGAATCATAACATATATGAAAGATTAATTTTGAATGAATGCTCTATCCTGTTCTGAATGTGTTCTTGTGGGGAAAAATTGCGCAGGTTATGGATCTCATTTTCCAATGGGGATTGGAAGTAGACGATATTTTTGTCAGGATGTAAGTCATTTGCCTGCCATACAAGATCCTGAAATTAAAGATGCTTTCGAGGAATTGTTGGCTCTTGATTGGGATGAGATCCCTAATGCAGTCATCCACGATGTGAAGAATGCATTGTCCAAAAATACGGATGACAAAGCCGGTCAAGAGATCTTGAAAAATGTTTTCCGTGCAGCTGAAGCTGTTGAGGAATTTGGTGGCATGCTAATAAATCTGAAAATGGTGCTTGATGACAGCATTGGAATGAGTGGCGAGGTATTATAATATGGATTGGATTTTGTGACCTGTTTGTTGGTTATCTTGGCAATTCTTGCAGATTGATGGGTATAAATTTTTCTGTAGGATGTCAAGCCTTTGCCGGATGATTTTCGCAATGCACTACACACTGCATACCAACGGTATTCCACCTATTTAGATTCATTTGGACCTGATGAGGCTTATTTGAGAAAGAAAGTAGAGACACAGTTGGGCTCAAAGATGATATACTTGAAGATGAGATGCGGTGGACTTGGTTCAGAGTGGGGGAAGGTAATGAAACTTGTAGTATACCTCGATCTAGCAGCTATTATGTTCCGAAAACATCATGTTGGAGACCATATCAATGATAAACAAATTTGTAATGAGAAAAACGGATCTACTTGAAATTTGGAACCGGCTTCTGTTTTTGTTGACAAATATAGTAGGGTTTATGACATCCTAATCATATAGCCACTTAAGATAACCCTAGGACTGAAGGATAGATGACCAATCAAAGGGTGTGCATCAATCTCATGCTTTTCATTTCTTGGTTTGGAGTGTTGTTGGTAATGATGCAAATGATAATTCAATTTTAATTTGGATTGGCGTTCTGTTTTCAGGTTACCGTACTTGGCACTTCAGGACTTGCAGGTTCATATGTGGAGCACAGAGCTTAATGCTACATTTTCAGAAGACTTCGATGAACCTGTTAACAGCTAATGTTTTGAATCATGTTTTTGAATAGTTGGAGACGGGTTGCTGTATCTTCTCCAGGAAAACCTTTAATTTGGACCCTGCAATAAAAAATTTTCTTTTGTTTTCCGAAACAAACTATTGTAGTGGGAGCATGGAACATTACCTCCCAGTTATTTATATCTTTTCTTTATATTGGCGGTTTAATATTTTTTAGAATAATCTTTCACTAAATTATGTTCTATATTATTTTACATAAAAGAGAAGGTACACAATTGGTCAATGCAGCAACAAAGAAACTCTTGTGCTTTTGACAATTTGGGGAGCATATTGTTCATCTTCAGATTTTGCTAAACCCATCTTTGAAAATCCATTGCTTATATCTTTTCGTTAAGCAAAAGTTTGGGTAATCATTTCATTTATAAAAGGAAAAAAAAAAAAAAGATTTGTGATCGATAATGCGCGCTCTCTGTGTGTCTGATTGATGCAAGATTGACAAAGATTGATTAACCAACCAGTTTGTGAAATCATGTATTGTAAGCATAAGGACATAAAATAAATAATTTTTCATGATCGGGGACTTGCAATACGTTGTTTCTAAAGTGAAAATTTTTATTAAGATTATAATAACAATCCAAACAATGCGAAGATAAATTCTTCAGCTCTGACTATTATTCGAATAGAATTCCAAAACTCAACAGACCTGTAATAGAATTCCAAAACTCAACAGACCTGAAATATGGCGCACTGGTATATTTTGAGATAATTAAAATAGAATAGATAGTAGACAAGTCCGTGATGCATCAATGCAATCATAATCAGGCATGAAGAGTATGATTGGATTGATCCATTAAGACTGAGTGTAGCCAAAAGAATCCTGGTTTAAAAGCGAGTAGGCATCGAGGCCGTTTTAAGAATTCTGGTGCTTTTACTCCATGACCAAGATTCAGAAGGAGATTTAGGGAGAGGAGGGAGCAACACAGCCTTCCTGCAAAGACCAAATGGCCATCCTTTGCAGTGGCAAAAATCCTGAAATATGGACCAACGCCTTGAAAAAATCCTGGAACTCTAATAACTCACTCAAGCTTGAGCTCCTAGACAAGTTTGTCTTCACAGAAACAAAGCATTCCTTGCTCAACGCACTTGAACAGCATGAGAAACAACTCCCCACAGACACAAATTCCTCTTCTTCATTACCATCACCATCACCATCACTGTCCTCATTTTCATCGAATTGCTTTTGTTCTACGACTTTCGGAGCTAAGAACAATTCCCCAGTTCTTGGAGAGAAAACCCAGGAAAAAACTATCTGTCAAAACAAAGGATCTCTGCTTAGACTTCTCCATGGCACGGCTTCGAATTGCAGAGACAACAACCTGAACAAGCAACATACAAACATATTAGTACTATAACAAAAAAGATTCATCAGTTAAAAATGTCAAAGAAAAATGTTTAAGGTTACTTGTTGCTCATCATCTATGTCACTTTTTAGTTTCTCCTCCTCGGGACTTGAAGTTGAAATCCGTCTACAAGTCCTGCAATTCGAAAACGCATCCTTCAAAGTTGCAGTCAGAAACTTGTATTTCTTTGGCGGTTCTTCTTGATGAAACACTCCCATGTTTTTGCAGATTTCTTTTTTTTTTATTTGCTTGATATGCAGATATAAATACAGAACCTACCAATTACAAGTCACCCTTTGAGTTGATATTCAAATTGACCATTTTTTTGTTGATAGTGGCCTTGCAGCTTATTGAAAATACAGGCATATTTCTATACTTAGGGGTAAAGACAGAGTTATAATTGGTTGGAGAAGATTAAAAATTGATCCTTAAAATCCTCTCAAGATTTTTCAGTGCCGTCTGATTCAAAATTTGTTGGTTAAAATTTGCTTGGAATGGCAATGCACTTTCACATTGTATAAGATTACTATGTTAATGTCGTCTTTTTCAGATATCCCTTGAACCAGAAGTTATGGGGAACTTGGACAAGACACCCGCCAATAAATGCCATGTTTAGTTGGCATATATATCAATTTGTTAAGGATTGATTAATCTATATAAGTATGGAAGGGTATTATAGATTATAGATTAATTATTCCCCATTTGAAGAACTTCATGATTGATATAGATAAGAGAAGCTGACAGTGGAATTAACGGAAATGACCTTAAAACCAAAACATGTGCAAGGGTTCAATAGGATAGATTCATATATGAAGTTGCTTCCTGAAAATGTATAATGAAAATTTATTAATAATGATGGTAAAACATCATTATCATTCATGATGACTGCCCTCCATAACTATCAAATTCAACACAATACTTTAATATACAGTTTGACCATCAAGCAACAAAGAATAATTTATTACACAAGATTATCCTCAAAAAACGCATGTTATATCAAGACAAAATAAAAAATATGCGAGATCTTTTATTTATCTTTTCTTTGAAATGAGTATGCAACACCTTCACAAGGGATAGCCATAGAAATTGGTTTTGTTACAGAAACCATCGGTTATTGAGAAGTCTTTTTCACAAGGTGTCAAGATAATCCAAATTATACACCTTAATGAATCTATACTTCTGGCAGTTGGTTTCCATCCATATCAATTAATTCGCAGCCTTATGATCTTGATTCACGAACCACCACGCGAAAAGGCGAGTCAGTAAATCTTGTTGCAAACTACAACAACAATCGCTCTCAGCCCTTTGAGACTATAAACATTTGCTGCATCACCAACTTTCCCATAAAGCCAAGCTTAATCGACCATGCAACTGGATATTGAAGAAACTACCAGACAGCCAAATTCTGCAACTTCCAAGTTAACAAAGAAAATGCATTTTGTTTTGTCAATAAAAGTCTATTATTGCCAAAGAATGAACGAATGCAAAAACAACAGAACAACAAAACACAAAACAGCACTAACTCTCCAGAAAAGACTACGTAGCAGCAGAACTACTGTCAAGAATACGACACGATGAGTTCATGAGAATTCAGTAGTCTTGAGGATAGCTGATTGTTTCTTTAAGAGTGGCTAAGGGATTGTTAATAGTTAGTTAAGGGTTAGAAACTGTCAAGAGAATTAGTTAGTGACTTGTACAGTCAGCAGATGTTAGCAAGGCAAGACTCATTTGTATCGATTCATTGTGGAAAATAATACAGAACTCTTTCTTTCTCCCTTCTCTATAGCTTTTCCCTTTCTTATCTTAACCTCGAATCTTCATTT
>JBBPFJ010000024.1:2550292-2581971 GCA_037975025.1 Excoecaria agallocha | reverse complement strand
AAGACAGGTTCCCAGTGAGCGTATCGTCCTGGATTCTAAGATAATTTTCTTCAGAGTGAAGAGCCTGAAAAACAGTAGCGATGTGATAATCAACCATGTCACTGCTGGCTTGCATAAACACATCCACCAAAGGCGTTGAATGGTCACTGGTTAACCATCCTAACAATCCCCACTTAGCTGCTTCTGCTGCATCGTATTTTGCTTCACATTTTGCTGCTCCCGTCCCCAATGATAGCACCAGAAATCGGCTATAATCTGTTGGCTTAATGGGGAAGAAGTCCGTGTTATCTCGGATTATTTCCTTCATCACTGCATTCATCGCCACCAAAGCCTGAAAATTCACGGGAATAAATATTACTATATGAACACAAATTGTACTAAAAAATATGGAATTTGTTCCTTTAGCGACGGACAGAGGACAAAGACCGTCGATAAAAAGCCTTTTTAGTGTTAATAAGCTGTTAAGGATGTAAATACTATATACATATATATATTTATACCGGATTATTAGCCGCTACACCACCGTCGATCAGATCGAATTCACGCACTTTGCCTTCAGGATCTTTGGTTTGGAAGGTGTGCGCAGGAAGATAAGTTGGAGCAGCTGATGTTGCTATGCATATATCTGCTAGAAGTGCATTCAAGGATGGGTTTTTCTTCATCTGAACCATGAAGATATAATGTTAGAATAAAGTTTAGACCAACTAAAAGACATTAATTTCAAAGAATTAAGAATTATATATATGCAGATAGAAAGGAAATTAACCTCAAAGCTAGAGAAGACAGTTGGTTGGAGACGCTTGATATCAAATGTGGGGATAAGAACATTTGTTAAAGTCTGGTCCAATCGTTTTTCACCTAATTTTTCCTTCACAATTTTGTGTAAATACTTGCCATCATACTTGGGTCCTGTCAAAGTCCTCACCAAGTTCGCTGCAGGAGCAATTGGAGACCTGTTGCATAAAGTTAATCAGTATAGTGATAGAAATAATATAAATATTAACCCGAAATTAAATATAATTATTAATTATTACGTGTCCTGATGGAAGATTTTAGGACAGTGCTCAAGATAGAAGTCGTTGATGTCTTTAGCAGCAAACAATGGACGGTTTTCTTCATTTGGTGTCGTTAACATAGCAGTCACCAGGCCGCCGGTGCTAGTTCCCGTAATCACATCGAAGTAGTCTGCTAATCTTGCTTTCTCGCCATCAAGTTTCTGCAAAAGTATCATTTCACCAATTTTTACTTTAAGAAAAAAGAAAAAGAAAACTTTAAGATCATCAATTTCACAAAATTATACAAATTGTACCTGAAGTTCGGATTCCAAAAAGGCCAGGATTGTTCCTGGTATGATTCCTCTGATACCACCACCATCAATACTAAGAATAGTGATCAAGTTTCCATAAGTTGGGGGCTGTAAGGGTGATCTTGGAGTTCTTGGAGTTTCCATATATATTTCCTTCAAATCGAATTTTAAAAATGAAATACCGTACCGAAAGAGATTACAGAAAAGTTGAATGGATTATTGTAGATGTGGGAGAGCTGGTTACAGAGATAATTATTATATGAGCCTGGAAATGTGTAATGGGTAGTTGAAGCTATTTATAGACAATTGTACTTCAGCGATTTTTGAATTTTCAACCCTCAAGTTTTTACTGGTCAACAGTTTGGCCCTTATGAACTTTCTCGGTCATTAAGGATCCAAAATATTGGCTGATGAATAATTGGGAACCATGTAAATCTATCCTGTTTTGTGATTGGACATCTCTGTAATAGCTCCTGTTTAATGGTTATGGTGAATTTTCTCCAAGCCTAAGTTTTATCGAGATAAAGTGTATGAAAACTTCCTTAAATGGACCTTCCGTTAGATTCAACGCACGTATCAGGAATTCAAGTTTAAGAACCAGTCAATTTTATCAGCAGCATATTTTTATGTTTGGCTTTTTGTCATTAATTCGAGATTGAATTTTCATGCTAATGTGTAAATATAGGAAAATAAACGAGTAGACCAAATCCATGAATTTATTTATGAACTAAATCAAACCTGTCATCTACTAAATTAATGATAAAATTTCGTTCAAAAATGTATATTAATATGTTTGTAGTTGTCATCTAAATTGGTTTTTTTTTTGTTAATTCCATGTAAACGCATATATATCTAGATGATGGCTTGATCATATATCTTCATAAACCAATCACAAATCTTTTTTTTTTTTTATTCAGATAATCAATCATCATTTTTTTCTATGTCCTCAATAAAATAAAATAATATCGCAACCAGTAGTTTTGAATTGTTTTACGCTATTACTTGAGCAAAAAGACTGTTATATTAAATTTGAGCTGTTTTTATCTTAGTTTTTTCTTTCTTTTGTGTTCTTCTGTTTTGTCCTCTTTCTTTTGTTTTTTTTTTCCATTTGTATGAGTATAATCTGAAATTGTAAATTTCTGCATTTTATACATCGGATGTATAAACATTATTTTCTATCAGTTCAAAAATATATATATAAAAAAAAAAGATACAGAGAGACATTTACATATTATTTCCATGATCATTTAGCAATATCTGATATTTATTTGAAATGGACCAAATTTACCATTTTTCTTTTCATTTTTTCTTATATATATAACTATTTAAAATAGAATGATTTTGCCATTATTTGCTGCAATAAACAATCATATAATATCAAGAGTAAAATATGTCAAAATTAATTATTTATTTTAAAAAATATAAGGTAAAATCTTTCCATTTTAAATAATTAAATAATAAAAATAGATTTAAAAAAATTAGAAATTGTTCTATTTTAAATTAGTAGGGTGATTTCACTAAATGCTTTTGCTTTTTACCAGGTTTTACAATTAAATCCACAATAATAATATAAATAAAAAAGGTTTTATAATTATGGCACGAGCGAAGAAAATATCTGAAGCTTTCCCAATATTGAAACGGTCAAACGTGTTCTTTTACCCGTAATTAATTTCCACTTTAAAAAATGAAAGTTATCCATTCGCAGGAACACACAATGGTTCTGATTACGCTCCACATATTTTCTAATTGGATTAAAATATATAAATATTTAATAAGTTGAGTAGCAGTACTTTTCTTTTTTTAGATAGGCCATGGGTGCCAGCCACTGATGTGGTTAAAGAAACCATGCTTCCATATCTTTTTTCAAAAGCAAACACTTCCATCCATCCAGTCTTCCACTAGTAAAAGAAACTTTATCTTTTTTTTTTTTTTTTTTTTTTTCAAAAGGCTTTGTATATGGACTTCACATGTCCTGCAACAATTATTATTAGAATAAGGACAAAAGTTAATAGTTTAAGAAATGAAAGCCGCCTCTCATTCTCAATTATAAATTGTAACATGGCAATCTATAAACTAGAAGTTTCATAACGGTGGAATATTATGAGCCATGTTAGAGAAATATAATTGGAGGAGTATTATGAGTCATCACCCCCGCAATCTCCTGTAGGCTCTCCTAGCTAATTCTATATGTGCTGTTCTGTTGTCCACGCTATGGTTATTTCTATTACGGACTTAACGATAAATTAATGGCTGAAACCAGAGACCTGCGTTAAACTTGCGTTGCATGTAAGCTGAAATTTCAAGTTCAAATATGGTGGAAGATTAATTAATTATTTATTTTTTGCGGTATGCATAGTTGAGATTTTTCCCATAACAAGATGAACCTGTGCGATGTCTTTAGTCAATAACTTACCAAAATGTAATACAAGAAAAGAAATGTATGATTTAGTTCACACACCTTGATTAGCTTTATTGAATGAACCTGCATATAATTGTGCCACCGTAATGAAATTTAATTGTTATTTTAATCTTTATGTATTTTACTGTGGCTATTCCCTCAAAAAAAAAAAAAAAACCAGTTGCGTCAACACCATATAAAGTCATCCTTGAACAAGTATATAATTGTTTTCATCTGTCCGAGAGCCGCCACATAAGAATATAAATTGACCAGAGACTATGATTTTATGCCTTTTTCAACATATTGCTTCGTCATCGTGTCTTCTTCTTGTAAGTGGGTAGAAAAGTACAAACATTTGCAATGCATCATTCAATGTTCAGAAGGCCAAGTTGGAGCTCACGGAGTAACTAAATAAATATAGCCATCTTCATCAACTGTTTTCTCTTCACCTACAAATCTCACCTGCAATTCTTTATATAGTGCATTTTTTGTAGCTGCATGCGTTTTTTTTTTTGATAAATCATAATATTATTAGCCACTATGAAGCATGATACAGCCAGCAAAAGAGAACAACTTTCAAACCCAATAAAACCAGAACTGCACAGCACCCTTACTTAACCACAGTAACAAAAAAAAGACAGAGGAAATACAACCACAAGAAAAGAGTGCAGAAGCAAAAATGCAGCATCCCAAAATAACCCAGGCGTCAATTAAGTTGTTGATTAATACTTATATAAAAGAAAGTATTATATATTGGTATAGCGACAATATAACAATAAGATAGCATTGCTAGAAGGAAGACTTAACTACAATCGGGTAGCTAGCTCAATGCCAATGGAGATCATTGTTTAATTATATGTAATATCTGTGAAGTTTGCAGGGGACTAATTCATTTCCCAAGCCTAATTATAAAAGCCATTTAAAAAGCCTAAAATCTGTGACTCTGATAATTGGTTTTAAAGAGTTGGACATAAGAATTATGAAATTAATATTACTCCAAAAATAATTTAAGCAATTATAAAGTTAGTTTACTTATAAATATGAACTCTTTGTTTTTTTCCTTAAATTTCCAATATTGTGTTATTTCCAGCTATATCTATCATCATCCTCCGAAAATAATGTTACTTGCTGAAAAAAAAAAGATAGAAAATGAGATGGATAAACCATTAAGAGTTAGTTTGATAATCACTATTTATATTAAAAAATACAAAAAAAACTCGAGTTAGATTTTCTTACAAAAAATAATTAAAGACTGAAGTACTAGAAAAAGGGAGCTTTTTTTCTTTTTCTATTGGATTATTCAAAATGAAAGAAAAGAGGTTTTCGATATAAAATGACAGAAAAGTTTTTTATTATTATTATTATTATTATTATTATTATTATTATTATTATTATTATTATTATTATTATTATTATTATTATTATTATTTTCTTACAGGAGAGGAAAAATAATTAAATTACAAAAATATTATTAAAAGGAATCGAATTTAAGATTTTCTACACTTTTTATGGAGAGGTAGTCACCGGTAACTGTTAGTGGTTAAGGACAATTTTGTTTATTAAAGTGGATTTTGTCTTTACATTTGACCAAAGATGATGATAAGCTGTCAAAAAGAATCTAAATGGCTGCTAATATATAACATAGAAAAAGAAAATTTTCTACCAGTCAACTTTTATAGAATATAGCGAGTTCTTCTACCTACAATTCCACGGGAATGGACTATTTGCATAGAGAACGACATATAGCAAATTAATGGTCTTATTTCCCATTCTAGTTATTTAATAAATATGACCCTTTCATGTGTAACATTTTCTTTTTGTGCGATAATTTACCATTGCATTGAGCATGAATAATTTCATGCACTTGAGTACGCAAAAAAAAAAATAATTGCATGCGCTAAATAGATAGTCTTTAACCTTTTCACCGCCAGATGCTAATAAGCTTTTTCAATGAAAAGAACTCTGCATGTACTTAGCAAGTTTGATGCGGGGACCCAAAATGGTTAGATTGATAGTATCTTTTAACTGAGCTTTTACAAGCCCATTCTGGCCGTCCTTAAAAATTTGCTAAGACTTGTAAGGGTAGTCAATGTTTTTGTTTTATAGAAATTAGGGGTGTGCAAAAACCGAAATGATGCATTCAGGTGGGATTAATAGGGTCAGTTCGGTTATGAAGATTAGTGATATTTCGGGTCGGGTGAAAACCCCTCTAAACCCAACCGATCGAACAACCCGAATAACTTAATAAATAAATAAATCCTAATTTCTCCACATATATTAATTAATATGTAATATATATTTGTTGTAATTTTTAAATTGTTAGTTTGTTGTATTTTTAAAATATTTTTTATGTTATTTAAAGTAAGTAGTTTAGTACCATTCAAAGTTAGATCCTTCAGTTAAGGATCTAAATACATGTTGTGTGCTGAATATATTATGATATTTATGAACTTCAATTGCTTCGCGGGATTGATAAATAAGAAAATATAAAATATAATACCTTTTTTAATGGAAACCATTTTATTTTAGTAATAATATTTATTCTTTATTTTAAAACGAATTTTGTGATTTTATTTTACTATAATAATTTATTGATGATTATTTAAATGTTTAATATATAATTTGCACCTCCAACCTTTAATGTTTTGCTAAGTAGGCACCTCAATTATAAGCTATCCCATTTTAATATACATGAACTTGTTTATATAAATAATGTTAAACATATTTTACCATTTACCACGCAGATATGCATGAGAGCATGAAGAACACAATAAAAGTTGAGCGTGAACAAATATACCACTATTAATTCGCAACGGTAATGTTCATTCAAAACAAATTCGAAAATGAATAGGGCTAGTACTCTGTCACCTTTTATTCTCCAACGGAACATGGAAAATCAGATATGTTATTTACTGAGTGGTACCTTGACCTGCAGCGCCACGGGACAACAAAGCATAGTATTTTTGGCATAGACTTTTCGAGAGGATTATGCTTTTTGCTACTGGCATTGACAATATTAGAGATGTCATTCCCTTTCCCAAATATTCAGGGAGAGCAGATATGTTATTTACTTTAATTCATATATTGTATATGATGGTGTTAGTGCCCTTCAACAGGGTTTGTTCAGTCCAAATTCCCTCGTACGTAATTGAGCTATGTACTTTGATTTTACATTCCAATATTTTGAAAGTTTATACATCATAATTACCAGGGGTTGACTTTGTGTCTTGAATTTTTGGTGTATTTGAGTTGGTTTTAGACTCGAAAACCTCACGCTTGAAAAAAATGAAAATATATTTGATATGAGAGTATGAGATTCTAAATATGTCAGTTTATTTAATTTTAAAAATATTGGACGAACGCAATTAATGTTTTTTAACTAAAATTTTGCTGGCCCATTTCTGGCCTTGCTTCAATTTGCTAAGTTTTATGGTGCAGGCAATGTTTTTATTTTGCAGAAATATAAATTAAAATTACCTCTATTTTACAACTTGTAAATATGTAATTAACAATATATATAATCTCACACTCCATGGTCCGGCTCTATTAACAAAAATAAATAAATAAGTAAAAACTCTTACAAATCACTATGATCATATCAGAATGTTATAAGTTACTTTAATAAAAACAAATTAATAAGTTCCAAGCAATTTTTATTCAAAAGCCGTTAAATTACAAAGACCGACCGAGCAAATGCTTATCCTAGTTAACTAACAAAGGAGTGATCAAACAATATGCAACAATCAATTTATTACAAGAAGAAGTTTAGTAGTCATCATATTTTAATTTTGACGTCCTCGAACATTTGGTGACCTGGTTTCAGGAAGCAGCTTCTCTCTTGAGAGTATCTCAGCCAACCTACACCATATTGTATCAAGAAAATTGTGAAAACTTATGCAGATTATGTATAATTAGTAGTATAAGTTTCTATTTCATCACAAAATGGCAAATTTAGACAATGGCCTCTAAATTTTAAACTTACTTAATGAGAGCTTCCTCATTTGTACCCTCGTAAGCAGGCTCAAATTCATCAGTATCCAAGTTCACCCTTGCTACTTTTTTCTTCAGCAACTCTTCTCCCTTTTTCACTAAACCTTTCAAGTTTTCTTCAGTGGCAATATCTACAGAATATAGGTCTGCAGTGAGATTATCTTCCTGGATTCTAAGATAATTTTCTTCGGAGTGAAGAGCCTGAAAAAGTGTAGCGATATGAAAATCAACCAAGTCGCTGCTTGCTTGCATGAATATGTCCACCAATGGAGTGGAATTTTCACTCTTTAGCCATCCCAGCACACCCCATTTAGCTGCTTCAACAGCATCATATTTTTCTTCAGTTTTTTCTGATCCAGTCCCCAGTGATAGCACCAGAAATCGGCTATAGTCTGATGGCTTTATGGGAAAGAAGTTATTATCATGATTCCTAATTTGTTTCATCACCGCATTCATAGCCACCAAAGCCTGAAAATTAAAGGGCATGATTAACAACTTCACCATAACTTTGGTTAACAAGCAGTGCAGTGATGTATATATAAATGGGATAAGAGTTTTTCTTTTTTCTTTGGAAGTATTCAAAATAAAATGATTTTACTAATATCTTTTTTATGAATTTTTTTTATTTTCCTCGTACGAAATGGGTATATTTTTATTTTAAAGTAAATGATATGTAACATTTTAATAATGACATGTAGTAATGAGTGATTGATTAACTATGTCAAAATTATCTATTTTGAATAGTTTAGAGGTAAAATTCTATCGAAATAAAACGTTTAAGTAGTTTAATTAAGTGTAAACATTACCGCCATCAAAGATATGCATACCGGATTATTAGCAGCAACACCACCATCGATGAGATCGAATCCTCGAACTTTGCCTTGGGGATCTTTAGTTTGGAAAGTGTGGGCAGGAAGATAAGTTGGGGCAGCTGAAGTTCCAATGCATATATCTGATAAAAGAGCATTCATGGATGGATTCTTCTTTACCTGAGCCATGAACGTAGAATGATAGAAACGTTGGAATGCTTAAACCGAATAATTAATTGCATTAATTATGTATAAAAAGGAACCTCGTAGCTAGAGAAGATTGTAGGTTGGAGACGCTTGATATCAAATGTGGGGATGACAACATTAGTCAATGTCTGGTCTAGTCGACTGTCTCCTAATTTTTCCTTCACAATTTTGTGCAAATACTTGCCATCATACATCGGCCCTGACAAAGTCCTCACAAGGTTGGCTGCAGAAGCAAATGGAGTGCTGTTGCAGAAAAAAAAAAAAAAGGATAAGTGTCTTTTTTTAAGCATTAATTTGAAATTTATCTATATTATGTTTCTCAACGTTTTTACTATCAATTTTAACTTTTGAATTATTTCAAATTAAGAGATTTTGCCCCTTTATTTACATATTAAATGTGGCATTATATAATTGATTGGCCCTATAAAATGGGAGTAAAAATGTTCCATTTTGAAATGTAATGGTGATTGAAGAGAAAATAAGTAAAGAAATAATAATATAAATTAAAGAAAATGATTAATTTATTACTTGTCTTGGGGGAAGATTTTAGGGCAGTGCTCAAGGTAAAAAGGAGTGATGTCTTTAGCAGCAAAGACTGGACGGTTTTGTTGATCTGGTGCAGTTAACATTGCAGTGACCAGGCCACCAGTGCTAGTTCCTGTCATTACATCAAAATAGTCTGCTAATCTTGCATCCTCGCCGTCCAGCTTCTGCACAAGTATCATAAAATAAATTTTAAGATAAAGATTTCAAAGATCATTATATATTATATATATATGTTAATTGTTTGTACCTGAAGCTCGGATTCTAAAAAGGCTAGGATTGTTCCTGGTATGATTCCTCTTATTCCACCTCCATCAATGCTAAGAATGGTGATTAAGTTTCCATAAGTTGGGGGCTGTAGGGGTAACTTTGGGGTTACCATATTCCCTTCTTGCTGAAAAACAAATGACAGAAGGTTGTTAGATACTGGCCAAATATAAAATCAGAGAAGGTGAAGATAATATGACTGGGGTCAAATCGGATTCAACCACTCTGGTTCAATCTATTTACCCGTCCAATTTATGAATAATTTTCATTGGATAATAATCAAAGAGGTTTATAAAGATGGGTTAGTTCAGAATTAGAGCTGAATCATGTTTAATCCGGTTGAACCGGTTAGAACGAGCCTATTCTTACAACGGTATTTACTACCGGTCAAAGTTTGATCCTTTGTCACGAACTTCAGTTAAGGATCCAAATACATGTGCGATAAATGGATCATGATGAACATGAACTTCAATTGCTTCACGCCCGTACGTGATATTTAATTTTTACCAGTTTTTTCAATTAGTACACGTGAATATAAAAATTTTATCCAAATGGCAACTTGATTAAATTGCAATCTAACTTTCCACGGCTTCTTACACCTTATTTTGATAAGCTTGAAAATGACATCCAATGAATCAAAAGCTCATTCTATTAAAAAAAATATAGATAAAAATGGTTCTTTTAATTGTCCTTCCCCTATTTTAATTAAACACGTGGTGGAATTGGGTTAAGAATATATTGATACTCTCTCTTTGTTTTATTAGCAATCATTTTGGAATTAAATACTCCCTCATTTTTTTACCCATTATTTTTATTATTTTTTTAAAAAAATTATATATATATAAAAAATAAACATAAATATCTTTCGAAATACAGATCATTAAAACGGAAGTAGAAATCGAATGTTTCACGTTATCGACAAAACCTATCACCTACGTGTCACAAACTACGGGATAAAAGTATAAATCCATGAATTAAAAGCCCCTTAAATAAAAAGAATATATGAAAAGACAAATCGATAGAGTTTCGGTATCTCTAACCTTCTCCTCTTTTTTCAAATAAAGAAATTAAGCCCTTATATAGGGCTTTTATTAAGGAATACTTAATTTCCTTAATAATGATGAATTAAATTGGCAGTTACAATATTAATAAAGAAATAATAAATATGGTAGTTACAAAATTAATATGTAACTGTCCATATTAATGCACACATAAATGGTAGATTCCCTAATTAAGGGAAAAACCAATATGAAACTAATTTCATATAAATTATTTCATGTTCCGATATTATCTCTATTATATCGGAGCCAATTTATCATTTCGTGAGTTATGGGTGTATCTCAAACTCCTTCATCTCTCACTCGCACATGACAAAATAATTTTCAGTCATTCTCTCCTATCATACAGGCAGATAGTTCGTGTGACCGGCATACGTCGAGAACACTAATGCTATACACCTGTTAGGGATATATAGCGTCTCGAGAAACAAGATCTTCTCACAATTGTATACCAAATCCTAGATAGTTTTCTCACATTCGTTGTTGTATCTCATGATCTCATAAAAATAATTTTCGTGTTCACTATTGTATCTCTACTTATAAAGACTATAATAGGTGTACCGGTGAACCACGAAACTACCGAATGTGATCGAAAAATATCTTTCCCTTTTTCTATATACCTTCCATCATAGTCCAACTCGCTTTTCTAGTTAGATCCGCCGGATCGAAATTTTTTCATAATCCTTTGGAAACTAACTAAGCTAGCCACACTAAACTATACTTCAGGTATATGTTAAGAGTCTTGAGGGTCGAAAAAATTAGTGTCTCACACTAGGAAAATTTTGAGATCATTTACATAAAATTTCCTTCCCTTGGTTAACTCAAGCACACATGGTATGATGCATGTGTTATGGTATTCTTTTCTTTCCCTTAAAGGAGTGCATATCTTATCATTATTTAACACCATACAGAAGTATAAGGTTGTAATGCACCGAAGCATTCAACTTTAGTTCTCCCACTTTAGAACTACTTCTGGCTTTTAAGATAAAATATGATAGTTACGTTTAACTTATCATATGATTACACTTAATCCAATTTAGATCTCAATCCAAAGCATACAACCTCATGTATATCTTTATCTTGCACCTTAACAAGACTCATCTCGTAATTTCTGTAAAACGGCACTTTTATTTTGAACAGGTTCTCGAAATTCACTTCGTGTTCAAAAATCATCTCATCTTAGTCTTTGTCAACTCATTATCAAAACTAAGGCAAAAACTCGTGTGAGTGGGCTACTTTTCTATCCGATATGCTCAATCATATAATAAAAACAGTAAATGTTCACATATAAATATTCACACTCATGTATTTCCAAATAATAGACTTTATTATTATTCATAAATAATAATGTTAAGGGATCACATAAACAGTACAAGTCAAATCCTACACAAACCCTGAGATCTAATGTGCCTCTCAAAATACATCTCTCAATACAGGTTTTGTTAATAGATTTGCAATCACATCCAGCGAGGAAATATATTGTAAGTTCAGTTCTCCTAGTATAACAATATCTTCGATTTATTGATACTTAATGTTGATACGTCTATCAACAACTGACTGTCACCATAGACTTAGACTGTTCCTCTAAGGCAATTAATCCCAAATGGTTCACAAATCATTTCAACCAAAACTGTCTCTTGTACTGCAGCTAAGAAAGCAACAAATTCAGCTTTCAATGTTGATGGACTACAAAGATTTATTTCTTGCTACTCCACTAAATGGCACCTTTGCCAAGCAAGAATACATAAGCAGAAGTGAATTTCCACTCATCCACATCACTTTCCGAATCAACATCTGAATATTCTCATAATTACAGATCATTTTATTAAAAAAAAGAGAGAATAACTTGCAATACCTTTAAGGTATCTAAGTATTCTTTTACTGTTTTCCAATGTGCTTTGTCTGGGTTAGACTGATATCTATTTACTATGACCATAACATAGCATATATCAAGTCTGGTATACAATATTATGTACATCAGACTACCCATAGCACTGGCATATTGAACATTCCTCATATGTTCAATCTGCTCATTTATCTTAGGACATATACTTTTGCTAAGAAACTGATTCTTAGTAATGGGATTGTCAATGGGTTTACAATTTTACATATTAAATCGTTCAAGAACTTTGTTAATGTATGTCTCTTGAGACAATAACAATAATCTTCTCGAGCAATCCCTTGAAATCTTAGCTCCAAGGATATAATCTGCTTAACCTATATCTTTCAGCTCAAAGTTGGATCACAACCAATCTTTGATAAGATTTATGTACTTTATGTCATTTTCTACTATTAGTATGTCGTCTACATATCAAGTCAAAATGACAAATTTGTCTTTAGAGCTTTTTTGATAAACACAATGATTTTCATCAATCATGTTGAACTCATTTGACATGATTGCTTTATGAAATCTCAAATACTATTGTCTCGAAGACTACTTTAGGCTATAGATCGATCTCATCGATTGGCAAACCTTATGTTTGCTGCCTTTTTTTAATTTTTTTTAATGAGAAAGCAATCTTTACATCCATTTGATGTAGCTCTAGGTCCAAACAAGCTGTCAAGGCTAGAATTAAACTTATCGATGAATATCTAACAACAGGTGAAAAAGTCTTCTCATAATCAATTCCTTCCTATTGTGTAAACCCCTTAGCAACTAGCCGAGCCTTATATCTTTCGATACTGCCATCAGCTTTTCGCTTTATTTTGAGAACCCACTTATTCCCAATTGGTTTGTGTCCTTCAGGTAGATCAACCAGTTCTCAAACTTGGTTCGATCTCATGAAAGCCATTACTTCTTCCATTGCCTTAATCCATTTATCTTTTGCTGAGCATTCTTATGGGATAATTAAAAAATCATCCTCCCACTAGAGAACGGATCCCGAACATCCGGACCGTTGAGAAGAGAGTCTTGACCTTCTTCTTCAATTTTTCTCTCACTCGGATGGAGAGATCCGGTTAGTTCATCTTTTTGAGTTTCATAAAAGTAAAGTCTCAACTTACTTCGCCCAACTTAGAAAACTTATTTTCCAAAAATATGATGTCTCATGATTCAAATTTTTTTACTGAGCCATTTGCTTGTTCACCCATAAATACGTATCATTTTGATACGTCAAAATATCGCATAAAGATACTCTTTTTAACCTCATAGTCCGCATTTACCAAATTTATTTGAGGTATTATGGACATAAGCAATACAACTCTAAGGTCATCAATGTCTCAGGTCGAATTACCAACCAATCTACAACTCATAATAAGTGGAAGCAACAAACTTGGAGGGCACACAGTTTTGAACACCATTTTATTATGGAGTTCGAGGAATAGACAACCGATGTCCACTCTTTTTTTCATCACATAAAGCTTTAAATTCATCAAAAAGATATCCTCGACCACGGTCTGTTCTTAAAGCTTTAATTTTCTTTCTAATTGATTCTCAACAAGATTTATAAAAGTTTTAAAACAACTAAATGCTTCAGACTTGTGAGAAATCAAATGGACATAACCATACGTAATATAGTCATCTATATTAGTGACGAATAATAATAGGCCTCATGCCTTGCCCTAACATTTATTAAATCACAGACATCTGAATGGATAAACTGCAATGGAGTTTTGGTCCTAGTTCCCTTCTTCTGAACGATTTCCTCACTAGTTTTCCTTTTAGGCAATGCTCATAGGTAGGTAATTCAAGCTTATTCAAATCACCGATCAATTCTACTTTGGCTAACTGACTCATTCAGTTTTGACCAATGTGGTATTATCTAGCATGCCATAATTTCACATTATTCTCATAACAATATAAAATAGAAGAAGAAATTAAAGAAAAACTAGTAGTATTTTAATAATCAGGATCAATATCTCGGTCCTATTTATTCTAGACTACAGTGCTATTGTAACACCCTTAATAAACTTAACACTGTTTCGGTACACCACAGGCTGGAAATTTTTTTTCCAACTTATTCTTTTTAACTTCACAACCTATACTTAGTTATCTTAAATCCCAAAATGCCAATGACCTGAAACTATCCAATTTACTATGCATTTAATAAAATTTTGACAATATAACGGCTATAAATTGCTCTAACCCCCTGAAAAGCAAACAATGTCCACAGCCTCTCAGAGGCACAATAGTCACATATATATTATCAAATCAAGGATTTATATATCCAAACCATTCATTTAGATCTATCACGTACATTCCATTTCACCAACTAAGTCTCATATTTATCACCAGCTAATGACATATTATAGTCCAAAATATCAACTCCTAAGTTTATTTACATCATATAAACCATAAGTATTATGTTCATATATATAAATGCCAAAAAAATTCAAAACTCTACTTTAATCAAAGAAGTCCTTCAGGGAATATTCTTGCTCTCACTCCTGCATACCTGCACGCAGTCACAACTACGCGCTGAGCATTGACATGCTCAGTGGTGACTAAAAATCTAAATATTTTCTATATTTAACTTAAAAAAGTGCAATTATTTAAAAATTCTCCATGTTAATTTATTGAGTAAATTCAAATAACATTTTCCCTTTTAATTAACATTTTTAAATTGCTAATACACTTTTATTCTTCAAATACTTATTTCTTATCAAATTGCACATTTAGTTCCAACTTTTACTTTTTATCAATTTGGTCCCTCTTTCTTGTTAATTTACAAATTTAGCCTTTTATGCTTTTTTCTAACATCTAAACTATTAATTAAGGTACTTAACCTTAGTTTTATACTTAGTTAAATATTTTTATGTAAAATTTTATTTTAGTCCTTGTTGGCTATAAAACTTCATTTTAGTATATTTTAACCATTAATTGACTGTCTTATCCTTAATTAGGCAATTCTAGATTAATTTACTTAACTTTTACTCTTTTTGAGAAAAATTACAATTTTGCACCTAAACTTTCTTTTTCTTTCAAATTAGTCCTTTTCCACTTTTAATTAATATTTTTCATTTCTTTTTCATATTTTCTCATTCTATTTTCATTATGCCCCTAGTTCTGACCCGGCAGAAAACTCCAAACCGGATATACGGGACGTGGACCCCATAGGGCCACAACAGAGATAGAGAAATGACCCCCAGAGGGCCAATTGTCACAGAGCAGAGAACAGAGACAAAGAAGCCATGGTGATCAAAGATCCAATCCATAGCATAGCAAGTCGTCATGACTTGCACCGTGGTACAGAGGTATCCTTATGTCCAGCCAATTATATCTTGAACTAGTTTTTACTGCCTGGTTATTTCTAAGGGCATTACTGTATATACTTTTACTTATACATATTACACTATTTATTTCAAAAATACCTTAATATTGCATATAAATTTCTTAAAATTTTATATGCACATTTTTCACATATCTCATCACAATCACTTCACTTTATTGAATTATTTTTCAATAATTCAATATTTTTCATTATATATAATTAACTTTTTACTTCTCATTTATTCATATAACAAGTATAAATTCTCTATCAAATTATTTATACCTCATTTCACATCTAATACCCATATATACATAATTTATGCATTAAACCCTTATAAATTTCAATTTTCATTATTTACATAACTTACTAACTAGCTTTAAATATTTTCATTAAATTCCATAAATCATATAAAAATTCATTGAAGTTAAATATGACATTTATAATTAATTTAGGCAACTAATTACTATTTTCATGCAAAAATCATTATTTTTGCCTTAGTGTAATTTTCGGCCATCACTTAAATATAACCTTAAAAATTTTATTTCTTCATTCTAATCATTCACATAGCATCAAATATGTTCCAATTTCATTTTCCCCAACTTAATTTCAATATTTAAGCAATTTAGCAATTTTTTCCTAATTACATAAAGAGAATTAATTCAAATAAATAGGAAATACTTAGATTTATTAGTCACATACCACAATATCTTGATCAAGAGTGCCTAACCTTCCTTATCTTTACCCTTATCCCTTGAATTTCTTCCTTCACCTTCCACATCTAATACGACCAGCCCATTAAACCTTATTTTTCTTCATTTTATTGTTCTCAAATGCCAAATCCAAGCTCAAAATCATAAATTACACCTCAAAATTCATAAAAAACACTAAAAAGATAATTTAAATCCATAAATTTCTTAACTTCCAACTTACCCTAATTTCTTTAACTACTTGATTTATAGCATTCCCTTACTCAAACCACTTGATTGAGGCTACTAGGGTGAACTAGAGAGGTGAAAATTTAATTGTTATGTTGGAAATTATGAGAAATTTGAAGTGAGAGATGAAGAAATCAAAGAGAGGAAAGGGAGAGTATAGGTTCGGCCAACTAAGGAGGAGGAGAGGAAGCCAGCTAAATCTGGAAATTTCTCCAGATTTTCTCTCTTTATATATCTCTCAATTGGGCCTAAATATAGGCTTAATTTATGGGCTTAGCCTAATTATAAATTTAAGCCCATTTTAGGCTATTTAATGTCCGAACTAAATTCTCTATCTTTCTCACTTAAAATCACTTCAAAAATAATTTTATAAATTTTATCACATCAAAAATAACTATTACGTAAATTTTTGGCTCAATCGGAGTCCGTTATCGGTCCAATTCAAACTTATTGGTCCGATTAAACAACTGCCGGTGTCACCAAAAAATTCCATTCTCATCACTAAAATATTCTACACAAAAATTTATGTAGGCAAGCAAAATCTGACAATTTTCGGAGTTCGTTTACTATTTTTAATTATTTACGTAAAATCAAGTCACATTACCTACCAAGAAAATTGACTCGCTACCTTTTTCGTATTTTTGACTTTTAGAGGGCCTATTTGGCCTCAATTTTACTTCAAATTTCAACCTTGAACTCTCCATGACTAGTACTTTTCGATGGTCTAATAAAATATTTTTGACTTTCGGGTGTCCTTTCGAATTCGAAAAACATTATTTACCATCCGAAATTACTATTCGTGGCCGACCCGGTGTTGAGGCCATTACATTTCTCCCCTACTTAAAATAAATTTATCCTCGAAATTTACTTGAATTGAATGGTAGAGGATACTGCTGTATCATGATCGACTCAGGTTCCCATGTAGTTTCCTTTACATTGTTGTGATGCCACGAGACCTTCACCAACGATATCTGTTTGTTCCTAAGTTGTCGGACTTTTCTAGCTAAAAGTTTTACTGGTCTTTCTTCATAGCTCATGTCAGCCTGAACCTATATCTCTTCTGGTGCTCTCATATGGCTCGGATCAAATCTGTATCTCCGGAGCATGGACACATGGAAGACATCATGTATATTCTCCAAAGCAGATGGCAGTTTTAACTTGTAGGCCACGGGACCCACTCTTTGAAGTATCTCATAGGGACCTATAAATCTAGGGCTCAACTTGCCCTTCTTGCCAAACCTCAAAACTTTCTTCCACGGAGATACTTTCAGAAAAACTTTGTCTCCGACCTGAAACTCAATATCCTTTCTCTTCAGATTTGCATAAGATTTCTGACGGTCCATTGCTTCTTTCAAGCGAATTTTGATAATATGCACTTTCTCTTTCGAATCATGGATCAAATTTGAGCCCAAAAGCTTTTTCTCACTCAGTTCTGTCCAGCACAATGGAGTTTTACACTTCCTATCATATAACGCTTCAAAAGGTGCCATTTTCAAATTGGACTGGTAGCTATTGTTGTATGCAAACTCAACCAAGGGCAAATGCTTTTTCCAATTGGTGCCAAAATCAAGAACACAGCATCGAAGCATATCCTCTAATATCTGAATCACCCGCTCGGACTGGCCATCAATCTGAGGGTGAAAAGCTGTGCTGAGGTGAAGTATGGTACGTAGAGCATCCTAAAATCTATTTCAAAAGTGAGATGTAAATCTAGGATCCCTGTCAGAAATAATTGATATAGGCACTCCATGTAACCTAACCACTTTACTGATATAAATCTCTGCCAGCCTAGTCAAGGAATAATCCATCCGCACTGACAAGAAATGAGCGAATTTAATGAGTCGGTCAATAATTACCCAGATGGCATCATGCTTTCTTTGAGTTACAGGTAGGCCAGTCACAAAATCCATAGTCACCTGATCCCATTTCCATTCCGAAATAACAAGTGGTTGAAGAAGTCCAGAAGGAACCTAATGTTCTGCTTTCACTTGTTGACATGTCAGGCATTTACCTATGATATTAGTCACATCACGCTTCATACCTGGCCACCAGTAGTAGGCTTTCAAATCTTGGTATATTTTATTACTCCTAGGATGCAGAGCATAGCTACTATGTTGTGCTTCTGTTGGGATCTCTTTCTTCAAATCTTCTTGAGCTGGTACACAAAGTCTTTCTTTATAACAAAGGCTTCCATCATCAGACAATGAATAATCACGTTCACTACTGTGCTGAAGCTTGTTTACAATAGCCATTAACCGGTCATCTTTCTTCTGAGCCGCTTTCACTTTATGCACAAAGTCTGGTTTAACTCGAAGCTCAGCTACTATAACTCCATCTGTTGCCAAAATTAAATCGTGGTTCATTGCCCGAAGAGCTGCAAAGATCACTATTAATCATTTACACTTATCAATACCTTATACAAGTTCATTTCAAAAGACTAACATTACCTGGCATAAATTTTTTGCTGAGCGCATCAGCCACAACATTTGCTTTCCCTGGATGGTAGTCAATATAGCAATCATAGTCTTTAATCAACTCCAACCAGCATCTTTGTCTAAGATTAAGTTCTTTCTAGGTAAGCAGATATTTCAAACTCTTATGATTAGAATAAATATAGCATTTTTCTCCATACAAGTAATGCCTCCAAATCTTCAATGCAAAAATAATGGCTGCTAACTCTAAATCATGAGTAGGATAGTTTTTCTCATGAGTTTTGAGTTCCCGAGAGGCATAAGCTATCACCTTGCCCTCCTGCATCAAAACGCAGCCTAAAACATTTCTGGAAGCATCACTGTAGATCACAAAATCCTTGCTTGATTCAGGTTGAGTAAGGATTAGAGCTTCTGTCAACAAAGTCTTTAGCTTCTCAAAGCATTCCTGGTATTTGTCAGTCCATAAAAATTTAACATCTTTTTATAGTAATTGAGTTAAAAGAACTGCAATGATGGAGAAGCCCTTGATGAATCTCCTATAATAACCGACCAATCCCAGAAAACTCCAAACTTCAGTTACATTCTTAGGTGGTTTCCATTGAAAGATTGCCTCAATCTTTGAAGGATCTACTTTGATGCCCTCTGCAGATATAACATGACCCAGAAAAGATGCCTCATTCAGCCAAAAAGCACATTTGCTGAATTTAGCATACAGTTGTTTCTCTCTCAGAGTCTGTAGCACAATTCTTAAATGTTTATCATGATCTTGCAGTGTCCTTGAATACACCAGGATGTCATCGATGAAGACCACCATAAACTGATCCAAGTAGGGGTGAAAAACTCTGTTCATCAAGTCCATAAAGGCTGCTGGTGCATTTGTAAGTCCAAATGGCATGACTAAGAACTCAAAGTGGCCATACCTGATCCTAAAAGCAGTCTTGGGCACATCCGCTTCCTTAACCCCCATCTGGTAATAACTCGATCTCCGATCGATTTTGGAGAAAACACCCGCTCCCTTAAGCTGGTCAAATAAGTCTTCAATGCGAGAAAGAGGGTATTTGTTCTTTATAGTCACTTTACTTAGCTGTCAGTAATCAATGCACAGTCGAAGAGTCCAATCCTTTTTCTTTACAAATAGGACAGGCGCTCCCCAAGGAGAAATGTTAGGTCTGATAAACCCCTTGTCATGCAATTCCTGAAGCTGAATCTTTAATTTCTTCAACTCTACATGTAACACCCTACTCTCTTCCATATATCCGTACATAATATATAATGATACCAAACGGATACATGTGTATCTCTAATAATCCAAACTCATTTACTAAAACAATAATAGCTCTGATTATAAAAATATCGGGCATTAAATATAATATTGATCTACCTCAATTTATGTGATACCACTATCTTTACGTACATGCCGATCAAAATTTCTTCTTCATATCCCGAAATCTTCTGTTCCTGCGCGCAGGCAACTATGTGCTTAGTGGTGGATACAACTACTCAAAATTTCATTCGATTACATTTTTATTTCCAATTTTTATTATTTTTATTATATGAAGCAAGTCCATTCATTTGACTAACTTATCCCTGAAATTTTCATTATTATTTATTGGTCTTGTCCACCTCCTTATTTAGATTGTCCTTCTTTTGTTACTTTATTAAAATTTCCATTTGGTTCACAATAATTTATACAGTAAATTTTTACTAGTCAGAGTTCATTAGTTGGAACATTCCATTTCTATTTTCTTTCTAATATTCTTTTCTCATTCGCTATTTAATATTTTGTCGTATCTCATTCTCCTATTAGTTTCTCTTTTCCTTTTATACTTTCGATTAGGTACTTACTTTTGACCGTCTTACAATATAAATTTTTCTGTCTAGTTAAATCAATATTTCGTTAATTATTTACTCAAAACTGCTAATTTATCATTCGTTTTTCTTTGAATATTTCTCGCCATAAACCTATTATTTTCTTTTTAATTTGTTCCTTAATTTCATTCTTTGGTTCATTCCACAGTTTAATATTTTATTTACTTATTTTTGTTCTTCCTTTGACCATATTATGATTTCATTCATTATTTATAAAAATTCATTCAAATTCTCTCTTTTGATATTAGTTACAGTTTAATAATCAAATCATCAATTCTATTTATTTTTGTTTTAAGTCATTTGACCTTTATTACTTGTCTTTATCTTTATTATATATTTTTCTTGTTTGATTACATTTCTTTCTTCATTAAATAGAAAATCACAAATCAAATCCTTGTAATCTCCTTCTATCATATAACTCCATAATTTATTCTCAATATACTCATAATTTACTTTAAATTTCTTTAACACTTATTCTTTCTAATTAATTTTCCAATTTCCCTGAAATTGACTTTTTCTTAACTTAATCAATTTTGATCACAATTTTAACTGGTTTAACTTCCTCTATCCTTTAATTTAAATTAAGTGCATAAATTACAATTTAGATCCTAAAATTTCTCTCATGACAATGAATTATATTTTGATCCTTAAGATTCTTACTAATGATGATTTTATCCTTCTTAACTTGTCTATTCAATTTGATTTCTCTAATTGCTATATTAATTTTTCAATTTACTATTTTCTCTAATTAACTTACATTTTGACTCATTGGCTTTATTTGACCTTTATTGAATTTTCAATGTACAAATTATATTTTGATTCTTTGAATTTTCCAAAGATGGTAAATTTACAATTTAATCCTTTAATTTTTTACTAATTACATTCTTGCCCCTTTCTGTCTTATTTAGCCAATTTAAGTTTCTTATTACTCTTTTTGGTCAAACTAACCAATTTACCTTTATTTTCCACATTATTTATTATTTATTTACATTTATGGCATCCAAATTATCCTCATTATTCTTTTATTTCAGTTTCATACAAGATTACAATTTTGCCCCTAATAAAATTCATTGGAATTGAAACGAGCTGGATAAACGGGATATAATCGGGGGATTCAGTTCTCGAAACCATCCAATCCCCTTTAACAATTTTCTCAGTCAATATACGTAATTTTTTTCTATTAAACATATGCTTTTCTATACAAACACACACACACACACATATATATATACATATGCAATTGTGGATTCAGGTCTCGGAGCCATCCAATCCATAACTCAATTTAATTGCACACACACACACACATATATATATAAATGCAATTGTGGATTCAGCTCTCGGAGCCATCCAATCCACAACTCAATTTAATTACATACACCGAAAGAGCTCTCGGAGCCATCCAATCCAGCGTTACATATCAAGGCGCCACATTACAAGTTCCCTAATTGGCATACCAACCTTATCCGATTACCCCAATTCCTATCTAATTTTACTAAGGGCAAATATAATATCATAATTAAAGACATTAAATAGTATCATCTACATGTATTAGCATTATATATATATCCATGGTATCTGTCATTTTTCTTATCTTTAATAACTTCATTTCATCATTATTTCTTCTTTGTTCCATCAACAACATCAATTACTCACTTCATATACCATTATATACAATTCAACTAACATATAGTTTTTAACACTCACGAATCTCTTCGTACTTTATTTTATGCCATTTATGTTTCTAACATCAATGTATATTAGTATATATATCGATTATCACTTAATTTATTTTTATGTCTTTTTATTAACTTCAAAAAAAATATCATTATGTTTTATATATAATTTCATATCCATATATTATCTTTAACTAAATTTCATCATAACACATATATTTATCACTAGAAGGTTATATTTATACTTAATTCCTAATAAATCACCATATCTCAATTTAGGATTTTCATGGGCATTATTAGGCACCAATTAGCTTTCCAACTAATTACTTAATTTCTTCTCATATTCTCATCTATTTCATGTTATCTCACTAATTTCTATTATTATCTCAAATTATTTCTCATTAATTCCTAAATTCATCTACTTAAATAATATAAAATTCACCATAAAATTCAAAATTAAATGAAATTAAGGGTAGTTTGTATCCACATACCCGTTAGTATCAATCTTCGCATTTTTCTGCATTTTTTCATCCTTGGAGCTCGCCGGACCAGTCGTCGGAGCTTCACCAGAAAATGCACCGACAATGACCACTTGAAGATCCAAGCTCGAGGACTCCACAGTGGGTGGTCACGCGCCCAACGACCACCGGAGTTGACCGGGATCTTGCCCAAAATGTTAATCTCTTCCTTGCTCCGATCTGCCCATTGTCGATGAGTGAAGGGCGATGGAAGGTGTCGGAATGATCACCTTGTCTCGGGTGACTCGCCGGTACCACCAACCTCCTTAACCGTCGTCGAAAACCATCGAAAAAAGGGAAAAAAGCTCGGTGGTGGTGGAACAAAAAGGAATCGAAAGGAACAAAGCCACCGACGGCTGAAGAGATCGGAGATGGCATGGCAGCGATAGTCTGAAACTCCCTCACCGGCGTTGAACACAGTGGTGGCTGGACAACGGTGCTCCTCCCTTCCCCTTCCTCGGTTTCTTGGTTGCTCTCCCGTTCTCTCTTTTTAAAATTCCTTTTTTTCTTTTCATTTTAACCCCACACACACAACCTTTCAATTTCAACCTTTTTTCTATTAATTTAAACCACACACCTACCCTTTCCTTTAAATCCCGATTCTTCATCTTCTTCTTTTTTATTTTTTTTAATTTTAACCACACCTAACCTTTTTAAATCCTACCTACTTCTCTTCTTTTCTTTTTTATTTATTATTTTATTTTATTTTATATGTGATCTCAAGAGTTTTTCTAGAAGGAATATACTAAGATATTATTATTATTATTATTATTATTATTATTATTATTATTATTATTATTATTATTATTATTATTATTGGGGCGTTACACTGCAGGTGCCATTCTATATGGAGCAATAGAAATGAGAGCAGTACCAGGAGTGATATCAATGGAAAATTCTACCTCTCTGTCAGGTGGTAAACCTGAAAGCTCATCAGGAAACACATCCTGAAACTCCCTAACAGTAGGTACATCTTGGTTGCTCTCCCGTTCTCTCTTTTTAAAATTCCTTTTTTTCTTTTCATTTTAACCCCACACACACAACCTTTCAATTTCAACCTTTTCTCTATTAATTTAAACCACACACCTACCCTTTCCTTTAAATCCCGATTCTTCATCTTCTTCTTTTTTATTTTTTTTAATTTTAACCACACCTAACCTTTTTAAATCCTACCTACTTCTCTTCTTTTCTTTTTTATTTATTATTTTATTTTATTTTATTTTATATGTGATCTCAAGAGTTTTTCTAGAAGGAATCTACTAAGATATTATTATTATTATTATTATTATTATTATTATTATTATTATTATTATTGGGGCGTTACACTGCAGGTGCCATTCTATATGGAGCAATAGAAATGGGAGCAGTACCAGGAGTGATATCAATGGAAAATTCTACCTCTCTGTCAGGTGGTAAACCTGAAAGCTCATCAGGAAACACATCCTGAAACTCCCTAACAGTAGGTACATCTGACACCTTTAAACTGTCTTTCTTCACCTCAACTACATAACACAAATATGCTTCACAGCCTTTTTTTATCAACCTTTTTGCTGCAGTAGCGGAAATCACATCATACAGAAAGTCAGATCTCACACCCACAATCGTGATGTCATCACCATACTGAAGTTGTAGGGTGACTCTCTTCTTTCTACAGTTGACAGTCACTTGATGGGCGGATAGCCAATCCATCCCAAGAATCAAATCAAACTCGCGGAAGGGCAACTCGATAAGATTTTTCAGGAATATATGTCCCTGGACACTGATAGGACACTATCTATAAACCTTATGCACTACCACACTATGCCTCAGAGGATTACTCACCAAGATATCCTGGTCCAAGTAGGCCTATTTCATCCGTTTTCCCCGTGCCAGTTCTATGCTAATGTAAGAGTGTGTGGAACTAGGATCAATCAGAGCATATACTGAATCAGATAACAAAATAAACTTACCCACAATCACATCAGGAGCATCCTCCTCTTCTCGGACACTGACAGCATATGTCTATCCTCCTGATCGCCTCTATCCTTGGGATAACTAACCAGCTGGTCTGGAAACTGAAGTATTAGGGGCTGCTCCCCTACCACAACCTCGCAGGGCTGATGACCCTGTACCAGATGCTGGTGAGGTGGCTGGACCAGTCTGCTGTAAAGGATAGTCTTTAATACGGTGCTCTCGAGACCCACACCTAAAATAGGCTCCAGTTAGCAATATGTACTCCCTTGAATGTGTCTTTCCACAATGATCACACAAAATTGGTGTCCCCTTACCACTGCCTCTGGGTGCACTAGAAGCTGTAGTGGCTGTAGATTTACCACGAAAGGCACTATCCTGGCCCCTGCCCGCTGGTGGGTAACCCCGAGGCATCTACTGATCCTTCTACTTTTTACTCTATCCTGACTTGCCACTGCTTTGTCCCTGCTTCCTTTTCTGCTGAAATCAGGACTACCTTTCTACTTGCTCGGCTTGGGTGGTTTCTAATTTGATAGCCGCATCTATCATGGATCTCAGATCTGGGTATTTTTGGGCCCCGATGATCTGCCTCAACTCAATATGCAGTCCCCTCTCAAACCGCTGACATAACCTTTCTTCTATAGCCAAGCCTTTTTCTAAATAAGCGCTCAGGTGTTCAAACTCTTTGTCATACTCAGCCACAATACGGTTTCCCTATCTTAACCTCCAGAAAGCATCCTACATGGCAATCTAGTACTCAGACCCAATATACTTTTTCTCAAACTGATTAATGAAAAATATCCAGTTTAAATGGTCTGCAGGTGTGTGCCTTCTAATTGAGTCCCACCAAATGAAAGCTGAACCCTGTAGTAAAGTAATAATACCCTCAAGCTTCTCCTCCTCAGAACTGTGGGTGATTTCAAACAATTCCTTCTCTTTATTTTAAAAAGCTATGCATCTGCAGCTACGAGTGTCAAAGTGTAACACCCTTACTGTAACAGTCTTATCGGACAAGTGATTGGTCGAAAATTTTTTTTTTTCAACACTTAATTCCTTTAACTTAACATTAACTTAACAAACTTCATGCATATAACTTTCATTAATCATTAGCCTATAACTTGTTCAGAAATTTCTATACTTTAAATAAAATTTTGACAATATACCGACTATATTCTTAACTAGCCCCCTGAAAATTCAGACAATTACACAGCCTCTCAGAGGCACAACAGTTTATATCCAATCATATAACCAATCCATAGATATCATCAATCAACACGTGCATACCATCCATTCTCTGCAATACTTCAGCCACATACTACTATATACAATACAAATAACGATTATCGATACAATATCGTTCTCATAACATAAAACATAATAGGTAAATATATATACATGCCACAAATATTATTTCTAGTTATTCAACTTCAATCATCTTCTATGTACCCACGCTCCCAGACTAACTGTACCTGCACGCAATCAATCCTACGTGCTGAGCATTAAATATGCCCAGTGGTGACTAAAAATCATAGCATTTCCCTAAGTGATTTATTATCGATTTTTCTTATTTAATAACAATATTTATTTTATGAACAACTAACTTCTCATTTAACTTATAAACTTTCTTATGTTCTCAATTTAGTCCTTGAACTTCTCTTTTATTTTAAAAATGTCATTATATACTATTAATTACTAGTTTGCCCTTTTATTCCTTATTTTCTTATCTTACCTTATTAATTTACTGACTAATCATTACTTTAACTTTTTTCATATAAAATTATATTTTAGTCCTTTAACTTTATATGCTTGACTTTCTACCCAATTAATTGACCAAATTACCATTTTACCCTTATTACTTATTTCTCTTAGTACTTTTACCAATTAATTTTACTTTTTTAGAAAAATTACCATTTTACCCCTAAACTTCTAAATCCTTTTCATTTTAGTCCTTTTTCATATTAAACTTTTATTTTAGCTTTTCTTTTACACTTTTAACATTTTCTTATCAATATGCCCCTAGTACAGACCCGGCAGAAAACTCTCAGACCGGATATGCGGGACGTGGACCCCATAGGGCCACAACAAAATGAGAAATGACCTCCAGAATCATCCCTCATATAACATATGAATATATAACAGTACGTATGAAAGATATACTATGGAGATCAGCGATCCAACCATAGTAAAGCAAGTCGCCATGACTCGCACCGCTGTATATGTATCCTATGGCCAGCCAATTATATCCTGAACTAGGTTTTACTGCCTGACTCTTTCTAAGGGCACAAATTTTCTTAATTTTCCTTTTATTAGCTACTTTTTCATTATTTTTCTTACTTTTCATTCCTTGGTTAATACAATATCAATACTTTATAATTACAGTCAATCTTATTTACACATACTACGAAATATTTCACAGTAGTTCACCATGTAATCAATAAATTATGCCATAATTCATTCAAATTTTAAATTTTTCAACTAATACCTAATTAATATTTATTCCAAAAATATTCATTTAAGTTCCCATAAATTTTCTAAAAATTCATAACTACTTATTTCCATCAATATTGACATTAGAATGCCTAAAATCATTAAAATCACTTAAAATCACATTGTTTCTCTCTGAATTACCATTCAGTTTCTACTACAACTATACCATATAAATTACTTTAAATTCATTCAAAGGTTTTAATACACATATTTAAGTCCCTAATAAATAAATATAGCATTATTTTCAATTTTTCTTACTATATGAGATTTTCCTTAAGAAACCCTAAAGGAAATCTCACTTAATTCTTAGGGAAATAAAAGGATTAATTAGTCACAAACCTTTTTTTATGGATTATCCTTGCCTAGACTTCCTTTTCCTTTCCTTTAGCTTGAGAAATTTGCTCCTCTTCTTGGATTCCTTCACAAACCGAATTTTCCATCAATTATAACTCAATTATTTTGACCTCAAATGCTAAATTTAACAACAAAAATGAACTCTAGGCACCCAAAACTAGTAGTAGGCACCTAAAAATCAATAACTTCACATACCTAACTTTGAAACCTAAACTTTAACCCTTGATTTCTCTTGATTTCCTTCCTTGAATCAAGGATTAGAGCTGATGAAGGTACTATAGAGAGGCTGAAATCACTTTAGTAGGCTTTGATTTGGTGAGAATTGATGAAGAATTGAAAGAAAAAAGAGAGGAAATTGGGAGAGAAGGAATTCGGCCACTTATGAAGGAGAAGAAGAAATGAGTTGCTGCTGTATATTTCTGGAGAAAGGCAGCTTATATATGGATTATAAATGGGCTATGGGTTGGGCCTTAAATGGGCTTGAACTATTTAATTGTTTAAGCCCGATAATTACCCGATAATTAGCCCTAATTAATTTCTCCACTTTCCAGATTCAATTCTCTTTAAATTTGATTCCATTATTCATATCATATTAAAAAATTAGACTTATACCTAAAATTTCATGCCCAATCCGAGTTCGTTTCGGGTTTGATTCAATTTTATCGGTCCGATTCAAAAATATCGGTATTCCCGAAAAATTTACTTTTTACTACCAAAATATTCTACATATTATTTTAGGTGCATATATAATTTTTGATAATTTTTAGACTTTATTTGATATTTTTAATAGCCAAAACGATTAAAAATTTTAATTAAAAACCCTAAACCCTAATTTCTCGGTTTTCGTTCTTTTGGCTTTCGGAGGCCTATTTGATTTCAAATTTCAACCTTGGACTACCCGTGACTAGTACTTTCCAATAGTCCAATAAAATATTTTTCACTTCCGGGTGTCATTTTCAGCCCGGAGACACTATTCACTGTCGGAAAGTACTATTCATGATCAGTCCGACATTGAGGCCATTACACAAAGGATCCTCACCTGTAAAATCCTCAGCTCCTAACTTTTTCAACTGCTCCAATATAGACCTTCTTCTAGGTGGAGCAGGCTACTGAACCTGTATTAATGGTGGTGGTGCCTGAGCCTGTGCAGCCTGGAGGCGCTGCTAGATATAATCTGACATCAAATTGAGAAAATTCAGCTGAGGAGGAAGAGGTGAAGGAGGCACTACGGGTGGAGGTGTTTGCTACGGTGTGACCTCCGGTTTCCCCATATTACTTGAGGCCTCACTCCTATTATCCCCAGGCTCGTGACTCGGCTCTCCAGACATCTTTTAACTATAAAATACAAGGGAGCAAGAATACATTAATTCCCAAAACAACTTCTCAAAATAGCAATTGTCAGGTATATAACTTATTTAAATTAAACATTGCACCCACTCCGATCTTAGAACCGCCTAAACCTCGCTCTGATATCACAAAATGTAACACCCTTAATAAACTTAACACTGTTTTGGTACACCGCAGGCAGAATTTTTTATTTTGTTTTCAACTTATTCTTTTTAACTTCACAACCTATACTTAGTTATCTTAAATCCCAAAATGCCGATGACCTGTAATTGTCCAATTTACTATGCATTTAATAAAATTTTGGCAATAAAACAGCTATTGTAACACTCTTACTGTAATAGTCTTATCGGACAGGCAATAAGTAAGAAATTTTTTTTTGTTAACAACCCTTAATTCCTTTAACTTAACGACCTTCATGCATATAACTTTCATTAATCATTAGCCTATAACTGTTCAAAAATTTCTATGCTTTTAATAAAATTTTTGGCAATATAACGGCTATATTCTTAACTAGCCCCCTGAAAAGCAGACATTTACACAGCCTCTCAGAGGCACAATAATTTATATCCAATCATAACAACCCACAAATACTATCAAGCAACACATGCATGCCATCCATTCTCTGCAATTCCTCATCCACATATTTACTATAAATAATACACAGTACGGTCATTGCTAAAATATCATCTTCATAAAACAAAACATAATAAGTATATATACATGCCACAAAATATTCTTTCTAACTCTTCAGCTTCAATTTCCTGCTATGTACCCAAGCTCCAACCTAGCCGTACCTGCACGCAATCAATCCTATGTGCTGAGCATTAAACATGCCCAGTGGTGACTAAAAATCATAGCATTTCCCTAATATATAAATATTTTTAATAATTTTGGTTTAAGTGATTTATTATCGATTTTTCTTATTTAATAGCAATATTTATTTTATGAACGACTAACTTCTCATTTAACTTATAAACTTTCTTATATTCTCAATTTAGTCCTTGAACTTCTCTTTTATTTCAAAAATATCATTTTTATACTATTAATTACTAGTTTGCCCTTTTTATTCCTTATTTTCTTATCTTACTTTATTAATTAACTTATAATTTGCTGATTAATCATTAATTTAACCTTTTTCATGTAAAATTATATTTTAGTCCTTTAACTTTATACGGTTGACTTTTTACCCAATAATTGATCAAATTACCATTTTACCCTTATTACTTATTTCCCTTATTACTTTTACCAATTAATTTCACTTTTTAGGAAAATTATCGTTTTACCCCCAAAACTTCTAAATCCTTTTCATTTTAGTCCTTTTTTCATATTAAACTTTCATTTTAGCTTCTCTTTTACACTTTTAACATTTTCTTATCAATATGCCCCTAGTACAGACTCGGCAGAAAACTCTCAGACCGTATATGCGGGACGTGAACCCCACAGGGCCACAACAGAATGAGAAATGACCTCTAGAATCATCCCTCATATAACATATGAACATATGACAGTATGTATGATAAATATACTATGGAGATCAAAGATTCAACTATAGTAAAACAAGTCGCCATGACTTGCACCGCGGTATATGCATCCTATGGCCAGTCAATTATATCCTGAACTAGGTTTTACTGCCTGACTCTTTCTAAGGGCACATATTTTCTCAATTTTTCCTTTATTAGCTAATCGTTCATTCTTTTCTTACTTTTCATTTCTTGTTAATATAGTATCAGTGCCTTATAATTATAGTCAATCTTCTTTACACAATCTATGAGTCATTTCACATTAGTTCACTGTGTAGACTATAATTTTTGCCATAATTCATCCAAATTTCACATTTTTAACTAATACCCTAATTAGAATTTATTCTGAAAATATGTCATAACTATTAATTTACATTAATATTAACATTAAAAGGCTTGAAATCATTAAAATCACTTGAATTCACATTGATTTCTTATGAATCATCATTCAGCCTACACTACAACTCTATCATACAATTTGTTTTAACTTCATTTATGGTCTCCAATAGGCATATATAACTCTTAAATGCATGAATATAGCATTACTTTCAATTATACCCTATATGAAATTTTTCTTAAGTAAAACCTAAAGAAAATTCACTTAATTAATAGGAAAATAAAAGGATTAATTAGTCACACACCTTTTTCTATGGATTAGCCTTGCCTAGACTTCCTTTCCTTTTCCTTTAGCTTGAGAAATTTGCTCCTCTTCTTGGATTCCTTCACAAACCGAAATTCCCATCAAAGAAAACTCAATTATTTGGCTTCAAATGCTAAAATTGACAGCAAAAATGAACTCTAGGCAT
>JBBPFJ010000024.1:2429570-2550092 GCA_037975025.1 Excoecaria agallocha | reverse complement strand
TCTTCTGTGGATATTGCCACAGAGGATAACTTGAAGGGTTTAGTGAAAGTGGGTGAAGAATTGCCGAAGAAAAGAGTTGCAAGAGTCAACTTGGATAATGGCATGTTCGAGCCTGCTTATAAGGCTACTAATGAAGAAGCTCTCATTAAGTATGTTTAATCATCATATTTAATTCTTTATTTATATATGTTTATTGAGCTTAATTTGACATTTCTGATTTTGAAAATGATATATGTCTGTAGGTTAGCTAAAATGCTCTCAAAGGAGAAGATGGTTCGTGAAATAAGATCACCGCATGCAAAACCATTTGTCCGCTGGAGCCACAATTGAATGTCCAAATTAATTAATTTCTTTTTACTTATAAATTGACTGCTTTTTATTTACTCCTCTATTAATGTAATTAAATGTATTTCTACTACATGTTTCAAATAAGAATTTAATTATAGACCTTTTTTTTTTCTTTTTCAAAATCCATTTTAATGTTGTTGCATGTCATGTCATGGTTTTGTCTTAAAATAAATTAACTTTCCAATTTCAGAGTAGGCTTAGATTCTAACTTTATCATGTTATCATTATCTGTAAGGCTGACATAGACAGGCACTGACTTTTGCCTTTTAATAAATATCCAGTTGGAACTGGTTATGATCATTGTCCCACTGTAGGCATTTACACTCTTTTATATATCAAGATTTTTTCTTTTATTTTTGGAATATTCCAGCAGTTGAAGAGATATTTTGCTCCAAAAATTGCCATTCAAAACGATCTATGAATACAATTGAGAAGTAATTTTTCTAAACATAGCAAGATCCTGATCTAAATTAAGAAATGTACAATTCGTATAAAGTCAGTTTGATTAAAAATATGGAAAAGAAAAGATGAAAATCTAGCTTACGGTCCTTTGGCGTAAAAAAAGAGGGGTGAGTATTAAGAAATTTAGGTATGGAAATCTAGGAGGTCGAAGATGCCTCGCGCCCCACATCAATTATTGAGATCCAACATTTTCCCATGGATATCGAAAGGACAAGAAAGTGAAAGAAATTAATTACCTACTCCATTCATTTTTATATTTTTGATATTTAGGAGCTGTTAAAATTTTTTTTTATAAATGATATTTTAACTTTTGATATAGTTATTGAGATCCAACATTTTCCCTAGACATTTTTTAAAATAATGTTTTCTTAAAAAATATTTACAAAAATAAAATTTATCAGAAAATAATTATAAAAATAAATTTTTTTGAAATCACTAACAGGTATAGCGGTTTCAGATTGCGGGATCTAAATCAGAAATTTCATTTTTCTGCTGAAACCGCTGGTCCCACCAGCGGTTTTAGCAAAAAAAATTTCCGTGTCCACCAATTATTAAATTAATAAAATTTTAATATAATTTAATTTATTTTTTAATTAATAAAATTTTAATATATTTATAAATTGATATAAATTAAATAAATCAAATTATATTAAAATGTTATTAATTTAATAAATTTTTCAATTAGTAAAAATTATGTTTTCGAGAACTATATGAAAGTAATAGATATAGAAGGTATTATAGCAATTCTGTTCCCAATAATTCATATTCATAAATTGCAAATCAATTTTGTTATTTGCTGAAATTATATCAATAACCATACAATAACTCCGATTATCTCCGGTTAATGGTCTAATTAATTTGAAACCATTTGAATCCCTGCAATTATATTGATTTATGAGTCAAAACTATAATTATTGCTTTAAATAGAAAATTAAATTATACTCATAAAAACAATATGACTCCTAATAGAGTTGTCTTTTTTTCAGACCAACTAATATTTAACTATTTTCATTTATGCACACTCAATTAATACTTACCGGAACTTTTTTTTTTTAATTATCCATTCCTTCGCTTTTTTTTTATAATTTCTAAATTAATTTTTAAAAATTGAAGAAAATGATACACATAGGAATGGCAGCGGATGAATTATTCCAGAGTACCCGGTCCGGATTCGAATATTAAAAATTGAATTCATAGCAAATTTAAGTCGATTATGGATTTAGATTTATATATTTAGTTATAGGTAATGTGTACACGTGAATATCTATTATTTTTAAATTCATTTATTTAAAAATAATTTAAAATTATAGACATGAATAAAAATTTAAACCCTTATTCTTTTAAGTTATGTATAACTAACATATTAGACGTTAAGATTTTTTATAAATGCTATCTTGAACTTTACAAATAACAAGCGTGATTTTTATAAAAAAAAATTGGAAGTTTAAAATTGAAATTTATTGAATTTCAATTATGTAATATTTTTTTAAATAGAACTTTTTGCAAAATAATTTTTGCATGACTTTTAGTCTGCAAATTACTAGTGTAGATTTTTACTTAGATTTTTTTAATACGATATCAATTTAAAAATTTACTAAATTATGGTTTTTAATTTTTTTAGTTATTCTGTAAGCTGTAATTTTATTTAAATTTATATTTTTTTATTTATACTTGTGTAGTCAAATGAATAAATATATGGATGCAGATATTTGTATGTATTGATAAATAAATTTAGAAAGAGTAATGGATATTTGATAATAAATTTAAATGGATTTGAAACAGTAATGGATACATTAAAATTAAACAAATTTAATAATAAATTTATATAATATAATTAAAAGAAAAAAATTAAAAAAGGGGTTTGTTTGATTAATTAGACCATTGATCCGTAAATCATATATCTTTTAAAAGATATAGTAAAAAATTTATATATAAATTGAAAAATTTATTAAATTAATAACATTTTAATAAAATTTAATTTGATTTAATTTATATTAATTTATAAATATATTAAAATTTTATTAATTAAAAAATAAATTAAATTATATTAAAATTTTATTAATTTAATAATTGGTGGACACAAAAATTTTTTCTGACCAGTAGTTTCAGCAATAAAATGATTTGATGTGGTCTCACAGTCTGAAACCGCTATACCTGTCAGCGATTTCAAAAAAATCCTATTTTTATATTTATTTTTTGACATATCCTATTTTTATAAATATTTTCTAAAAAAACATTATTTAAAAAAAAGTCCCCATTTTCCCATGGCTATCGAAAGGACAAGATAGTGAAAGAAATTAATCAGGTTTAGGTATTGGTGAAGACAATAACTTCTGGAAAATATATAGCGTGTATCAAGATTGGCAATTTTATCTTCTTTCTCTTCTGTCGGCAGTTGAATTTAGTTTCCTGAAATTAATCAAATGAGTACCCTTCTCGCCAGGCAACCGTATTTTTCTCTGCATGGAAATTTAACAGCTTATATATATACATAGTTGAAATTAAGGTCTTTATTAATTACTCCATCAATTCTTTTTTTATGTGTCACTTTTAATTAAAATTAAAATTTTATTTATCTATTATTTTTATATTTTTATTGTAATTTAATTCTCTTTTTCAATAAAAATTAATTTATTTAAAACCAATTAGATTTGATAATTTAATTAAAATAACTTAATTTAATACTAAATTTAAACCTAATTAATATTTTTAATTTTTGTAAAAATAACAACAAAAACGAAATGAGTAATATTTAGTGTTTGGCTTAATTAAAAATGATGTCGTATGCATTCAATTTGCATCCTTTAATTTAGTAAATGAATAAGAAATAGTACTCACTCCGTTTTTTTTATCAGTCACTTTTTTGTTTTTATTAGGATTAAGAAATAATAAATAGACTTAAATTTAGTATTAAATTACGTGATTAACACTAAATTATCAAATATGATTGGTTCTAATTTTATTGGGAAAGAAAAATAAATTGAAAAAGCAAATTAAATTATATTTAAAGTCTAAAAGTGACAGATAAATAAAATTTGAATTTTACTCAAAAGTGACAGATAAAAAAAAGGAGGGAGTATTTGTTATTATCTTAATTATTGTTTCCTCCAATTATTATATATTAAATGCTTCAATAAGTGTGAACTTGCTCCTGGATACGGTCCAAAATTCAATTCAAATATGATTTTGACTAGAAGTCAAATGTTTTATTCTTTTATGTATTTTTTTTTGCATGACAAATTTTAAATAAAAGGTTATTTTAGATGAAAAATTCTTATTTACACCCGGTCCATATAAAATTGTGGTATTGTTAAAAGAAATGTATACAGTACTTTGCAAAAACTGGAGATTGATGAGGATGCAATGTTACGGTACTATTTTGACGGTGACGAAATCTTACCAGAGTATTCTGTCGCTAATAATATGCTGGACTATCATGACGGAACTTTACCAAAATATCTGTCCCTAAAATCTGCGCAGACCTTTCTCAAGCACATCTGATGTCACGATTGACCGAACAAATCCTCCCTACCATTTTCTGCACCTCTGGCAACGAAGCAATGGCCTCTCATTTACCTACTACAAGCAAGTTTTAGCGATGGGTCAAATCAGAACACTTTGCTTAAGCAAATATAGTGACGAGATTTGGTCAGAACAAAAATTTGCTGAACCTTTCTGATAACAAGGCTCAGCAAGTTGTCCGGACAATCCGGGCAGCATGGTCAGTCCATCCTACAAGCTGTCCTGTAATTTTTGGGACCAAAAAAAAAAAGAGAGCGAGATTTAATCATAGGGTTAATTACTTTATTTCCTTAATAATAATCCTTTGAGAAATTGGATGGTACTTAAATTAAAACTACAATGAATCCATGAACTAATTCAATCACAATTTAGTGAATTTACCATTTATACAAAATAATTATTATTTTATATACATGTAATTTTGTAATAAATAATAAATAATTATATAATTAATTCATAAATAGGAGAAATTTAGGGAGATTTATGAATTTAAAATGAAAAATAATACGAAATATAACAAACACTACAACATAATAAACTTATTGCAACACATTTTTAACAAAGTATTCAAAATAACAATTTAGTAGTACATTCAAAATGTTATGAGTATTTAAATGTTGTATTAAGATATTCAAATCGTTACACTAATTTAAAATAGCGAGAGCGGATTTAACACTTATCAAACTATTATATTTTAATCCAACATTTAAATGCTTATATAATTTTGAATATTCTACTAGATTGTTAGTTTATATGAATCAAGAAAATAATTTAAAATATGCTGTTAAAAAGTATTGCAATAAGCTTGTTTTTTTAGTAAAACTTTTCACCTTAGATTATACTAGCAGCCATGGATAGATAATTAAGCGCAACGAATATATTATATACATTGTAAATCTTGAAGTAATTGAAAAGCTTCATCTTGTTATATTTTACACGTTAAATTCTTATACAAAATAATGGATCATATTTTGCCAAGGATTCTTTTTATTTTATTTATTGGAGTTAGGTATACAAATGTCCTGGGATAAATATTATAATGAATGGAAATGAATTGAAACAATTTGGTTATTGGATAAAGATTGATCACATTTATTTCCAAAAAACAGGCTAGCTACAGCAGTAAATTAATAATAATTTTTTGTAAATAAGCAAAACAAATTTATCAACAAGAAACATTACAAAACGAATAAAAGAATGAATTTGTTATTTTGGTTTCATCAATTAGCATCAGCTAGCATTTTTGGATTTTAAAAGGAATCGTCCATGAGGATGAGGTGACCTGATAAGGCGAATCCGCCTTTCCTCAGAAAGTATTTTTGCAAATCTGCAACATGAAACACATAATTAAGTTATTTTTCAAGAATTGAAATAACTGAAGAAAATGCTTATAAATTAATTAATTTATTAAGCTTGGAGAAAATTCACAATAACCAATAAACAGAAGCTATTACAGAGATGTCCAATCACAAAACAGGATAGATTTACATAGTCCCCAAGTATTCATCAGCCAATATTTTGGATCCTTAATGACCGAGAAAGTTCATAAGGGCCAAACTGTTGACCACCAAAAACTTGAGGGTTGAAAATTCAAATATCGATGAACTACAATTGTCTATAAATAGCTTCAAATATCGGTGAAGTACCCATTACAGATTTCCAGGCTCCTATACTTATTATCTCTGTAACCAGCTCTCCCACATCTACAATAATCCATTCAACTTTTCTGTAATCTCTTTCGGTACGGTATTTCATTTTTAAAATTCGATTTGAAGGAAATATATATGGAAACTCCAAGAACTCCAAGATCACCCTTACAGCCCCCAACTTATGGAAACTTGATCACTATTCTTAGTATTGATGGTGGTGGTATCAGAGGAATCATACCAGGAACAATCCTGGCCTTTTTGGAATCCGAACTTCAGGTACAATTTGTATAATTTTGTGAAATTGATGATCTTAAAGTTTTCTTTTTCTTTCTTCTTAAAGTAAAAATTGGTGAAATGATACTTTTGCAGAAACTTGATGGCGAGGAAGCAAGATTAGCAGACTACTTCGATGTGATTACGGGAACTAGCACCGGCGGCCTGGTGACCGCTATGTTAACGACACCGAATGAAGAAAACCGTCCATTGTTTGCTGCTAAAGACATCAACGACTTCTATCTTGAGCACTGTCCTAAAATCTTCCATCAGGACACGTAATAATTAATAATATCTTTAATTTCGGGTTAATATTTATATTATTTCCATCACTATACTGATTAATTTTATGCAACAGGTCTCCAATTGCTCCTGCAGCGAACTTGGTGAGGACTTTGACAGGACCCAAGTATGATGGCAAGTATTTACACAAAATTGTGAAGGAAAAATTAGGCGAAAAACGGTTGGACCAGACTTTGACAAATGTTCTTATCCCCACATTTGATATCAAGCGTCTCCAACCAACTGTCTTCTCTAGCTTTGAAGTTAATTTCCTTTCTATCTGCATATATATAATTCTTAATTCTTTGAAATTAATGTCTTTTAGTTGGTCTAAACTTTATTCTAACATTTTATATCTTTGTTAGTAGGTTTTATATAGGTTTTTATGGTTCATTTTCTAGTGAATTTTAGGGTAGAGCAGTAGTTTAGTAGTTAATTTTTATTATCTTTTAGTGACATTTTTCATTTTTCATCTTTAGATTGCTAAGTTGGCTTAATTGTGTTTATCTTGGTGGTTTTAGGTTTAACCTTATTAATCTTCAATTATTAATGGGTTAGAAGTTCATTTAGAGACAAAGTTTGCATTGGAAGCTTCAGAGGTCAAAAAGAGTGCAAAATGGGGAAAGATGATAACCAGAGGGTTTCACCACCCAAGGCTGTGAGGTTTAGATGGACAGACGATTTCACCACCTCAAGTGGTGACACTGGGCAAAAATCACCACTTGAGGGTGTGATGACGGGATAAAAACGGGAATGCAATATTTCACTTATTTTCCTATTCCAACTCTGTTTTATTTTTTCCAAAATAAGCCCTAGAGCTCTTCTATTCGAACGGGGACACTTCTTTCATATAAAAAGCTTATTCCATCTCTAATGAAAAGGGAAAAAAACGGGAGGAAGATTGAAGAAACTCAAGAATTGGGGATTGAAGATTTTTGTGGAATCAAAGCTTCAAGCACCAAGATTTTCATTCCTACTCAATTTCAAGTTTGATTTAACTATGTTATTGAATTTGATTTGTTATTTTGGATTCTTGAACATGATTAGCATGAGCTAAATCGTTTTTAGGGTTGTCTTTGATGTAGCTTGAATTCTTAATTTTATGGATTTATCTAATTAGTTTTCTTTGCTTATGCAATTGTTTATGATCATGCTTAATGCTTTCAATTAACTGGCCATTGATTGATTGACTTATTTTCTTAAAATTAGTACGGAAGGAAAGTTTTGAGATTGAATTGGATTGTGAGCAACACAAGAACATAGTTTGAATGGAAATAATATAACTTGACTTGTGGGGATTATTGAGAATAACTATCATTCTGTTTTCACTCATTAATAGCTGTTATCAAAGGTTAATGGTAATTGATGAATAAGTTTGACATCGCTTGGGAGAGCATGTTAAATATATTAGGATTATTCTTCCCTTGCTTAAGTAATTAAATTTGATTGCTAATAGATATAAACAAAAAGATAGATTCAAGTGAATTCAAAGATACCCTAACTTTTCATTTATTGATTTTATTCAGTCTTTCAGTTGTTTATGCATTTTACTTACATAATTTTCATTTAGTTAATCATTTTAGCCTTGTTTGTCTAAATAATAGGAAATTGTCATCATTTTGGTACTTGATCATCAGTCCTCGTGGGAACGATAACTCATTCACTCTTTATTACTAGAATCGATTTCGTATACTTGCGAAAATTGACAACAAGTTTTTGGCGCCGTTGTCGGGGATTGAATAGATTAATATCAATACAAAATAATTTGCTATTACTTTAGATTTTATTTTTAATTTTTCTCTTAATTTTGTTTTGCAGGTGTATGAGAAGATCAAAAAGTTTTGAACTATTGCCATTTGATCCCGAAATTGAGCGCACCTTCAAAGCTAGATTAAGGGAACAAAGAGAAAAGAAGGAAACGAAAAAGGATATAGTAATGGAGGAACCAGCCAGACGCGCCTTGCGCGACTATTCGACCCCAACTGTTGAAGGAGCAACATCAAGCATTGTGCAACCTACCATTGAAGCTAACAACTTTGAGATTAAGTCATCGGTATTATCTATGCTTCAAAATTCATGTCAATTTGGCGGGTTAACCACTGAAGATCCAAATTTGCATATTTCAAGATTTTTGGCTATTTGTGGCACATTTAAGACTAACGGAGCTTCGGATGAGGCAATTCGACTAAGACTCTTTCCTTTCACGCTTAGAGATAAGGCTCAGAGTTGGTTGGAATCTTTGCCAGCGAGGACAATTACTACATGGAATGATCTAGCTAAGAGATTCTTAACAAAATTCTTTCCTCCAGCAAAGACGGCAAAGTTAAGGTCTGAAATTAATAACTTTGCACAACGAGAGTCTGAAGCTTTATATGATACCTGGGAGAGATTTCAAGATCTTTTGAGGAAGTGTCCACATCATGGAATAGCAGATTGGATGTTAGTGCAGAATTTTTACACTGGTCTCCATCCCAACACTCGAATCTTGGTAGATGCAGCAGCAGGAGGAGCTTTTATGGGTTTAGAAATGGATGATGCAATGAAGCTTCTTGAGGAAATCGCAATGAACAATTATATGTACAACTCATCCGACAGAAGCGCCCTCAAGAAAACTAACGGACTTTTAGAAATTGATGCTATTTCTGCACTTAATTTTAAAATAGATGCTTTAGTTACTAAAGTTGATAAATTAGGATTGAATTCTATTCAATCTTATGTGCAGGTTTGTGAAACATGTGCTGGACAACATGGAACCAATGAATGTCAAGAAGGAGTAACTTTTACTCAGCAAAGTTCGGAGCAAGCCCATTTTGTAGCTAATCAAGGTCGTCAACAGCAGAATCCATATTCCAACACATATAATCCGGGATGGCGAAATCATCCGAACTTCTCATGGACTAACCAGCAGCATGCGCAAAGAGCTCCACCTGGATTTCAGCAGCAAGAGAAGAAAACTTCATTGGAAGATTTAGTTGCTAACCTCACCAAAGCAACCACAGATTTTATGGTTGATACCAAGACAACATTTCAAAATCAACAAGCCTCTATCAAGAATTTAGAGCTTCAGATTGGTCAATTGGCACAAGCCATGACAAATCGAACTCAAGGTAATTTGCCTAGTAATACAGAGACAAATCCAAAAGAACAACTGAAGGCAGTTACATTGAGAAATGGTAGAGAGCTAGAAGAACAAAAGAAGAAGGAAGTTGATGTATCAAGAAAGGAAACAATGGACATCAAAGATGGGGGAGAAGGTGTTAATGAAACCGACCAAATCAAGCCATATGTTCCACCAGTTCCTTTTCCTCAACGACTTCAAAAGCACAAAGAAGATAAGAATTTTCTTAAATTTTTAGATATTTTTAAAAAGCTGCACATTAACATTCCTTTTGCAGAGGCTTTGGCAGAAATGCCATCATATGCTAAATTTTTGAAGGAGATTCTTACCAAGAAGAGAAGGTTAGAAGAATATGAGACGGTGAAGTTGACAGCAGAATGCAGTGCCATTATTCAGAGAAAACTACCTCAAAAATTAAAAGATCCAGGGAGTTTTGTTATTGATTGCAAAATAGGAAATAACGAGAGTAGTAAAGCTTTATGTGATCTTGGTGCTAGCATAAATCTAATGCCCTTTTCTTTGTTTAAAAAATTAGGATTGGGAGAAGTCAAACCTACCACCGTGTCATTGCAACTAGCGGATAGATCGATCATACATCCTTTGGGTGTAATTGAAGACATTCTTGTCAAAATCGAAAAATTCATTTTTCCTGCTGATTTTATAATTCTTGACATGGAAGAGGAAGGAGAAGTACCACTGATCTTAGGAAGACCTTTTCTCCGCACTGGACGTGCCTTAATTGATGTAGAACAAGGTAAGTTGACATTGAGAGTGGGACAAGAAGAGGTAAATTTCAATGTTTTTAATGCTTCTAAATACCCTTCTGATTTTTCTGATTGTAATCGGGTTGACATTATCGATGAATGTGTGGAAGAAACTTTAAATCAACCTGAATTTTTGTGTCCTAATGAGTTGGTGGAGATTGATGAGGTACAGGTGGTAGGATCTAGAAAAAGTGGATCAAAGAAAGGTCGTGATAGGACTTATGCTGAAATGAAGCAAGTGTTTGAGAAACTTGAGAAAGAATCAACCCCTGCAGTACCTTCCATTGTTAGAGCTCCTACATTAGAGCTCAAGCAACTTCCAGCACATCTCAGGTATGCTTTCTTAGGAGAGTTTTCTACTCTTCCTGTAATCATAGCTGCTGATTTGACTAAGGAACAAGAGAAAAAGTTATTGCATGTTCTACGATCACATATTAGAGCTATAGGTTGGACAATAGCTGACATTAAGGGGATAAGCCCTTCTTTGTGCATGCATAAAATTTTAATGGAAGAAAATCACAAACCTTCAATTGAACCTCAACGAAGATTAAATCCTAGTATGAAGGAAGTTGTGAAGAAGGAAGTCATCAAACTTTTAGATGCAGGAATTATATATCCTATCTCGGATAGCAATTGGGTTAGTCCTACACAAGTTGTACCTAAGAAAGGGGGAATTACTGTTGTCGCCAATGAAAATAATGAACTAATACCAACTAGAACAGTAACAGGGTGGCGTGTATGTATTGATTTCAGGAAACTTAACAATGCAACACGCAAAGACCATTTTCCCTTACCTTTTGTGGATCAAATGATTGAAAGACTTGCAGGATATAAATATTATTGCTTTCTAGATGGATATTCAGGTTATTTACAGATTCCCATAGCACCGGAGGACCAAGAGAAAACTACATTTACTTGTCCATATGGTACGTTTGCTTATAGAAGAATGCCATTCGGCTTATGTAATGCACCAGCGACTTTTCAAAGGTGTATGATGGCTATCTTCTCTGATATGATTGAGGATTTTATTGAAGTCTTTATGGATGATTTTTCTGTTTTTGGTTCCTCTTTTGATCATTGTCTAACTAACCTTTCTCGAGTTTTACAAAGATGTGAAGAGACTAACTTAGTCTTAAATTGGGAAAAGTGTCATTTTATGGTGCAGGAAGGAATTGTTTTAGGTCACAAGATTTCAGAACACGGCATTGAAGTGGATAAGGCAAAGATTGAAGTGATTGATAAATTACCACCTCCAACCTCGGTTAAAGGAGTACGAAGCTTTCTTGGGCATGCGGGATTTTACCGTCGGTTCATCAAAGATTTCTCTAAAATCACCAAACCTCTTTGTAAATTGTTAGTTAAAGATATGCCTTTTGATTTTAACGAAGAGTGTTTAATTGCTTTCAACAGATTGAAAAAAGAGCTTACATCGGCACCTATTATGGCATCGCCAAATTGGGAGTTACCATTTGAATTGATGTGTGACGCAAGTGACGTCGCAGTGGGAGCGGTTCTTGGACAAAGAAGGGATAAAAAGTTGCATGTTATCTATTATGCCAGTCGGACCTTAAATGATGCACAACTTAATTATGCAACTACTGAAAAGGAGCTTTTAGCTATTGTTTTTTCTTTTGATAAATTTCGTTCTTATTTGATAGGGAATAAAACAATAGTTTTCACTGATCATTCGGCTATTAAGTATCTCCTTCAAAAGAAAGAAGCTAAACCAAGACTAATTAGATGGGTGTTACTTTTGCAGGAATTTGATTTTGAAATTCGAGATAAGAAAGGTGCTGAGAATGTGGTAGCTGACCATCTCTCTAGACTGGAATTAGAGAGAATTGATGATAATGAGTGCTCAATCAATGAATCATTTCCTGATGAATAATTGTATGTGGTCGCTGCAACTCAAATACCATGGTATGCTGATATAGCCAACTATCTAGCTTGTGAATTAATTCCCTCAAATTTGACATATCAGCAAAAGAAGAAATTTTTTTCTGATGTTAAACATTATTATTGGGAAGACCCACACTTGTTTAGATTATGTGCTGATCAAATTATTAGGCGATGTGTTCCTGAGCATGAAATGCATGATATTTTAAGACATTGTCATACTCTTGAGTGTGGTGGTCATTTTGGACACTCTAAAACGGCAACTAAGGTATTACAATGCGGTTTTATTGGCCTAACTTGTTCAAAGATGCTTTTCATTTTGTTTCTACTTGTGATAGATGTCAAAGAACAGGTAACCTTTCCAAGAGAAATGAGATGCCACTACAAAATATCTTAGAAGTTGAGTTATTTGATGGCAGTGGATTATGTGTCAAAATGGGTGGAAGCAGTGGCGTTGCCAAATAATGATGCCAAAAGTGTTATGAAGTTTTTAAGGAAAAATATCTTTGCCCGTTTTGGAACCCCACGAGCTATTATTAGCGATGGAGGTAAACATTTTTGCAATCGTTACTTAGATTCTTTACTGACGAAATATGGTGTGAATCATCGTGTAGGTACACCGTATCACCCTCAAACCAGTGGACAAGTTGAAATATCCAATAGGGAAATCAAAAGGATTCTGGAGGAGAAGGGGGGAACGGCTAGGAAAGATTGGGCACGGAAGCTCGATGATGCATTATGGGCATACAGAACAGCATTCAAGACTCCAATTGGGATGTCACCGTATCGGTTGGTATATGGAAAATCTTGCCATTTGCCAGTGGAAATGGAACATAAAGCATATTGGGTGATGAGACTATTAAATTTTGACGAAAGAGCTGCAGGAGAAAAGAGATTGTTACAACTCAATGAAATGGATGAGTTTCGCCTTCAAGCTTATGAAAATGCCAAAATTTATAAAGAACGGACCAAGAAGTGGCATGACAAACATATTGTAAGGCACGAGTTTTATGTTGGACAAAAGGTCTTATTATTTAACTCTCGTCTTAAACTTTTTCCAGGTAAGCTTCGATCTCGTTGGTCTGGTCCATTCACAATTTTAAGGATCTTTCCTTATGGGACTATTGAAGTTCAAAGCGAGGACCGAACTTTTAAAGTTAACGGGCACCGACTGAAACCTTATTTCGAGGGTGATTGCATCTCATCCATCGAAGTCCTCCGACTCGAGTAAAAGGGCGTAATTCGGTCTAGCTATAGACGTTAAACAAAGCGCTAATTGGGAGGCAACCCAATTATTCAATTATTTTTTTATTTATTTTTATTTTAGTTTATTTTATTTTATTTATTTTGAATTTTATTAGATTGCTATTTATTTTTTTAGGCTTAATATTTAGGTATATTAGTTCTATTCGTAATTAGTGACTTTGTGATTTATACTTTTGATTTTTAATTTATTATGTTTTGTTTTGTTTTTGCAGGTTTATATGCTTTTGAAAAAAAAAAAGGTTAAAACGTGAAAGTGGGAAATTTAAGGCTATTAAGACAAAACAACTTAAAAGAATGAAAAATTGGCTTTCACGTGGTTGTAGTGTGAAAGGGAAATGAGAAGTGGCCCAAGTGAAACACATAAAATAATTGATGCAGTGGGTTCCACGGCATGGAAGTGGGAAATGAGAATTGAGAAGAAAAAGCAAAGGAAAGTAAATGGCACAATGACAGTGGATTTCACGATTACACACCGTGAAATCGTTTAAAACACTGGTTGCAGCTTTTGTTTAATTTTTTTAATTTTCGTTTTAATAGACCCTTTCACGTGTCCACCCCATGATTTGTTTGTCCTCTTTAAATTAGGCATACACAACCCTTCTCCAGTGCTCATCGTGAACGACATAAGTTCTCAAAGAAAAAAAAAATTTTTGCTTTTGTAGTCTCGATTTTATCTTGCTGTGGATTGAAATTAAAACTAGATTCAATCATGGGAAGAGAAAGAGAGAAAAGGACAAGTGCAGCAATCTCCACTACAAGGTGTAAGAAGGCAGCTGAAAGGCAGCAAAAACAGGGGAAACCGTCCAAGAAGAAAGCGAGACCAACGCCATCCATCATCGAAGAGCAAGAAGCAATCGAACCTCCAAGACTAGGTACAGGATATACATGACAGCCCAGACAAACAAACCGAGCAAGAAGAGAGCCCGATTTTCCTACTCACTGAACCAAGCTCCTCCAGCACCACCTTAAATATTGAGCAGTTGAAAGTTCATGTTGATGCTAGAATTGATGATGTGCAAGCGCAAATCTCCAACCTGCGGGATCGCGTGGAGTTTTTAATTGCATCCCTCGTACCATATTTTCGTCCACCTCCGTAGTCGCTCATGCTATATAGTCCTCACATTTTCAGGGAAGTGTTCTAATTTTTCTTACAATTTTTTTTTTGCCTATCATTTTCATGCTTTGAGGACAATGCATATTTTAAGTTTGGGGGTGGCTGAATCGTTTTTTTTTATGATTTACTTTGCCGAAAAAAAAAATTTGGAGCTTGAAATTTGCTTAGATCTTGTATTCGAATGTATTTGAGCTTGATTTCGGATGATGGCATATAATTGAAGACTAAGTTAAGATAGAGTAAAGTTTGGGACTAAATTAGGTTGATCATTTTATGCATAAACTTCATTCTGTCGATGAACAAACTTTCTAAATTACGGCTTTCGTCTCTAGATTGATTTATTTTAATAAGCTAGCACAAATGATTTTTTCTCATCTTTTTACATCCAACATGATTAATTTTAACTATGTTTCTCAAGAATAGGATGCATGAAAAAAAAAAAATTTTTTTTGAATTTGCTTGCAAGAGATACTGTTAATACATTTGGAAACTTTATTTCAACCTTGCCTTGATATGCATAAACTTTTAATTTTTAAGCAATGAATTTAGAAATACGGGATGTCTAGAAAAAAATAATAAATAAATGTTTATCTTTTCCTTTTTGAGAAGTGGTTTACCAACATTGGTCGGTTCAAGTGGTACGGCACTTGTTCCCCTTAAGCAAGGTTTCGGTAATGATCCTTGTGAATGAAAAAGATCAATGCTGGGAGAGTTTTACCCCATAGGGGCCGTTCATAGCTCGAAACTTGCCATGTAAAAAAAAAAAACAAAAAAAAATGATGGTTCACCATCGCTGGTTGATTCAGGTGGTTCGGACCTGTTTCCCTTAAGCAAAGTCTCGGTAATGAGCTTTGTGTATGGAGAAAACTAGTGTTGGGAGAGTGTACCCCCGTAGGGGCCGATATAAGCTCGAACAAAAGCCATTAAAAATGCCTCAAATAGGAAAAGTGAATCAAAAGCATAAGAGAAAATTTGGCTCCCGTGTTCTCTAAGTTTATGTGCATGAATTTGTAACTTTTATTTATCTTGGCAGGTTGAGTACATGTTTCTTATGTATTGGCTTTACTCTTATTGAAACTTATTTGTGTGGTCATGATGCTAAATTCTCTATATCTCATTCTTGAGGACTTGGTTGAGTTTGTTATGTTTGGTGTGGATTGATGAGAATTTATTGTGCAATGCTAGCTACTTATGATAAGTTTATTTAGTTTGAAAGCCATGGTTTATAGGAAGTTTTAATTCGTTGGATTTGGAGTGTAAAGGGAAAATAAAAAATGTACTTGTGATAATTGATAAATTATGATTCTACTTATCTTGATCAAGATTGGTTGCTATCATCTGAAATGCTGAGTTTGAATGGTTCAAAAATGAGGTCTATTTTTCTTTACTCGAGGACGAGCAAAGTTCAAGTTTGGGGGTATTTTGTTAGTAGGTTTTATATAGGTTTTTATGGTTCATTTTCTAGTGAATTTTAGGGTAGAGCAGTAGTTTAGTAGTTAATTTTTATTATCTTTTAGTGACATTTTTCATTTTTCATCTTTAGATTGCTAAGTTGGCTTAATTGTGTTTATCTTGGTGGTTTTAGGTTTAACCTTATTAATCTTCAATTATTAATGGGTTAGAAGTTCATTTAGAGACAAAGTTTGCATTGGAAGCTTCAGAGGTCAAAAAGAGTGCAAAATGGGGAAAGATGATAACCAAAGGGTTTCACCACCCAAGGCTGTGAGGTTTAGATGGACAGACGATTTCACCACCTCAGGTGGTGACACTGGGCAAAAATCACCACTTGAGGGTGTGATGACGGGATAAAAACGGGAATGCAATATTTCACTTATTTTCCTATTCCAACTCTGTTTTATTTCTTCCAAAATAAGCCCTAGAGCTCTTCTATTCGAACGGGGACACTTCTTTCATATAAAAAGCTCATTCCATCTCTAATGAAAAGGGAAAAAAACGGGAGGAAGATTGAAGAAACTCAAGAATTGGGGATTGAAGATTTTTGTGGAATCAAAGCTTCAAGCACCAAGATTTTCATTCCTACTCAATTTCAAGTTTGATTTAACTATGTTATTGAATTTGATTTGTTATTTTGGATTCTTGAACATGATTAGCATGAGCTAAATCGTTTTTAGGGTTGTCTTTGATGTAGCTTGAATTCTTAATTTTATGGATTTATCTAATTAGTTTTCTTTGCTTATGCAATTGTTTATGATCATGCTTAATGCTTTCAATTAACTGGCCATTGATTGATTGACTTATTTTCTTAAAATTAGTACGGAAGGAAAGTTTTGAGATTGAATTGGATTGTGAGCAACACAAGAACATAGTTTGAATGGAAATAATATAACTTGACTTGTGGGGATTATTGAGAATAACTATCATTCTGTTTTCACTCATTAATAGCTGTTATCAAAGGTTAATGGTAATTGATGAATAAGTTTGACATCGCTTGGGAGAGCATGTTAAATATATTAGGATTATTCTTCCCTTGCTTAAGTAATTAAATTTGATTGCTAATAGATATAAACAAAAAGATAGATTCAAGTGAATTCAAAGATACCCTAACTTTTCATTTATTGATTTTATTCAGTCTTTCAGTTGTTTATGCATTTTACTTACATAATTTTCATTTAGTTAATCATTTTAGCCTTGTTTGTCTAAATAATAGGAAATTGTCATCATTTTGGTACTTGATCATCAGTCCTCGTGGGAACGATAACTCATTCACTCTTTATTACTAGAATCGATTTCGTATACTTGCGAAAATTGACAACAAGTTTCATGGTTCAGATGAAGAAAAACCCATCCTTGAATGCACTTCTAGCAGATATATGCATAGCAACATCAGCTGCTCCAACTTATCTTCCTGCGCACACCTTCCAAACCAAAGATCCTGAAGGCAAAGTGCGTGAATTCGATCTGATCGACGGCGGTGTAGCTGCTAACAATCCGGTATACATATAATACTATAAAAGCTGAGTAACGCTAAAAAAAAGGCTTTTTACCGACGGGCTTTGTCCTATGTTCTCCGCTAAAGGAACAAATTCCATTTTTTTAGCACAATTTGTGTTCATATAGTAATATTTATTCCCGTGATTTTTCAGGCTTTGGTGGCGATGAATGAAGTGATGAAGGAAATAATCCGAGATAACACGGACTTCTTCCCCATTAAGCCAACAGATTATAGCCGATTTCTGGTGCTATCATTGGGGACGGGAGCAGCAAAATGCGAAGCAAAATACGGTGCAGCAGAAGCAGCTAAGTGGGGATTGATAGGATGGTTAACCAGTGACCATTCAACGCCTTTGGTGGATGTGTTTATGCAAGCCAGCAGTGACATGGTTGATTATCACATCGCTACTGTTTTTCAGGCTGTTCACTCTGAAGAAAATTATCTTAGAATCCAGGACGATACGCTCACTGGGAACCTGTCTTCTGTGGATATTGCCACAGAGGATAACTTGAAGGGTTTGGTGAAAGTGGGTGGAGAATTGCTGAAGAAAAGAGTTGCAAGAGTCAACTTGGATAATGGCATATTTGAGCCTGCTTATAGGGCTACTAATGAAGAAGCTCTCATTAAGTATGTTTAATCATCATATTTAATTCTTTATTTATATATGTTTATTGATCTTAATTTGACATTTCTGATTTTGAAAATGATATATGTCTGTAGGTTAGCTAAAATGCTCTCAAAGGAGAAGATGGCTCGTGAAGTAAGATCACCTCATGCAAAACCATTTGTCCGGCGGGAGCCACAATTGAATGTCCAAATTAATTAATTTCTTTTTACTTATAAATTGACTGCTTATTATTTACTCCTCTCTCAATGTAATTCAATGTATTTCTACTTCATGTTTCAAATAAGAATTTAATTATAGATCTTTCTTTTCTCTTTTTCAAAATCCATTTTATTGTTGTTGCATGTCATGTCATAGTTTTGTCTTAAAATGAATTAACTTTCCAATTTAAGAGGGGATAATTTTTTTAATAATGTGTTTTAAATAATTGTTTTAAAAAATGAGGTGTGTAAGAAACTAATTAGGGAATTGGCATTTTTTACGAAACCACTACCACTTGAAGAGGTATTGTCAGCTGCCGCCGCAGTCTACAATGGTTTCAGACGCACAAAAAATTCCCCCTCGGTCCACGTGATGTTGCAGAATCTCTAAAAAGCTCCCTGGTGAATGGTCATGTCGTTTTGACTCGCGAATGGAGAGTGTCTTTGATTTTTTTTAGGGCAAATGCCCTATATTAGTCCCAATTTGCCGATTTATTTGAGCTTCCCCTTCCCCATTCTTGCTGCTCTTCATTGTTAGCACATGCGCTTGGTAAGTTATGCTTCTTGTTCTTTCTTCTTTTCTTATTCTTTCTGCTTTTTTTATTTTATGTTTCATTATAAGTAATTTATTTTATGTAATCTTTAGGATTTATTTAATGAAATAATTATAATTATAGGTAATTATAAGTATTAATTATTTATAAATAAATAATTAATTGATATTAGGTAGATGATTAGAGAAAACATGATTTTAGTTATTTTATAATATTAGAGTTAAATACACTAATAAAAACTTAATAGTAAAGATTAGTTATGGAAATTTTATTTGGTTATTATTTTAATATGATTTTAGGTATTTGTTTGGTTAGTATTTTAATATGATTTTAGTAATTTATTTTAATATGATTTTAGTTAGTTAATTTAATATGGTTTTAGTTATTTGTTTGGTTATTATTTTGATATTATTTGAATATGATTGATAGGTTATTTGTTTGGTTATTAATTTAATATGATTTTAGTTATTTGTTTAATATGATTTTAATATGATTATAGAGTTAAATATATTAGAGTTAATTTGTAACATCCCTACTTGAGTTACCTGGGTAATAAACGTATAGACTCGATGATAATAATAATAATAATAATAATAATAATAATAATAATAATAATAATAATAATAATAATAATAATATAAGTATAGTTTAATGAGTGTCCAAAAAAAGAAAAAAGAGATAATAAATAATAATTCACTTTTAAGTTGAATTACATTGGATTGGGGGCCAAAATGCATAAAAAGGAAAAGACTTGGGGCATAAATGGAGGACTATATGAGTTGGAGGGACTAAAAGAGGACTTTACCAAAACTACGTCGTTTTGGCTTGGCCTCTTAGTCCTTACTTGCTGGAACCATCGGGTTCCCTTTCTGTTCAAACAGCCTGCTGCCCTCCCTCTTCGCTTTCCCCTCTTTCCCTTCTCTTAGATCTGAACCTCTCTCCCGCCGTTCTTCGCCACCACTGGACCCGGCGACGTCACCGCGGTAGCCCGACAACACCGCCTCCAACTCCATCTTTTTCTCCCCTCCTCCTCGCCACGTCGGGGCCAGCTCCCCTCTCTTTTCACTCTTCCTTCTCTTGCTTGATTTTGCAAGGAATCCGGCCCGCATTTGCTACTCTTTCCTCCACCAACTGATAGGTAAGTTTCTTTAAATAACTAATTAGCAAATTATAGGAAAGAATTGAAGGAGGAGGTAGAATTTCAGATTTGGGGGGTTTTTGATTTTTGGAAAAAAATGAAGTTAAAGATCTATTTTTCCTAGTTAATCGGTGGGTTAAGAATTTAATATTGGAGGCTGCTGTAAGTTATGAATTTGCATGAAATTAATGGCGGATTTATGTTGGTTTTATGGGACCTTGAAGACAAAGAAGGAGGGATGAGCAAAAAGGGCAAAGAAGTGTATGGAGGAGAGTGAAATAAAGCTTGTGGAAGTGTGAATTGAAAGCATTTACAATAAATTTGGGTATGTGTTCAAGTAAATCTATCTTTCTAATTTTTTTTTTTTTATATATTATGTTAGTTGAAATTTTTGAAGTGAGAATTAATACTTGATGCTAATTGGTAGTAGTGGTGTTATGATTGTTTAATTAAATATTAGATATTATGTTTTAGGCCAATTAATAATTATACATGTGTTTAGTTTTGGAATTAAGAGTTAATAGGGTACTTTATAATTAAAATAAGTTAAGTATAGCTTGATTAATTAATACAAGTATAATAAAACTCTAAGTGGTTTATTACGATAATATAAAACCATTGCGTTTCATAGTTTTGTGAAAAATTAAAATTTTTGGTTAAATATATGCTTGTGGATGAAACAAGTTTGAACCCAATCAGTGTAATGGTTGATTGAATTACATAAGTAAATAATTGATTATAAGCTAGAGTAGCGTCACTAATTAAAGAAGTGCATATAATAAAGCACATGTGAGTGCAATTAATAATGAGAAATGTATGACTAAATACTTAGATCTATACTCATGAATGATGCATAATTTAATCAGTGAGCCATAAATACGTTATGGTAATTTGTGACCTTACAAGGTGGTTAAATGGGTAATATTAAATGTATGTAATGCAAAATTGAGAAGAAGGAATTTAGTTAAATAAAGGGGTAAGTATTAATTAGAAATAACGTTATAAGTTTAATTAATGAAAATTAGAAAATATTTAATTGTCCTTAGTAAAACTAGATTAAAATTGGAGTAATAGGATAAAATTAGCATGTCAATTAGGGAAAACTTAGCAGTACTGCGTCTTGATGTGGTCATCAGATGTATGGCTTCGAGAGCTCATTTGGCGAGTATAAATGATTGAAATAGTGGGCTGTTGTATGGTTTAGGTTTCTTCGTCAACAAGCAGGATTCCAAGCTGGTACTTCTCAAAAGTGGCTGCTGATTTCTAGGGATGCAAATAACCAAAAGATGCCACAGATATTGCACGACATACCCCTACTAACTAAAAATATGCAAGAAACATCTTGCTTTGCAGATTACCAAATTGATGCCTGGGTAAATTCCTGATCTCCAAACAAATTTATCATTAATCATATACAGCTTGATAATAGATGAAAAAAACTTTTGACAATAGGTGATCGGTGTCTAGCAAGTATAGTAGATCAACTAGTAATATAGGAAAATATAAATTAATACCCCAAATATCGTACCCAAGGGAATATGAATTGTTAAGGATAATAATTATGTATCAATTAAGTTAACCTGAGATTGTTTTTCAAATATTTTTGATTTAAAAGCAAAAATTAAACAAAATAAACAATGAAATAAAATAAAAACTAAAATTAAATTAACATAAATTATAATTTTTTGATACCAGTGATGTTTTTGTAATTTAACAATCTATTATATAATTTTGAATATTCTACTAGATTGTTAGTTTATATAAATCAAGAAAATAATTTAAAATATGCTGTTAAAAAGTATTGCAATAAGCTTGTTTTTTTAGTAAAACTTTTCACCTTAGATTATACTAGCAGCCATGGATAGATAATTAAGCGCGACGGATATATTATATACGTTGTAAATCTTGAAGTAATTGAAAAGCTTCATCTTGTTATATTTTACACGTCAAATTCTTATACAAAATAATGGATCATATTTTGCCACGGATTCTTTTTATTTTATTTATTGGAGTTAGGTATACAAATGTCCTGGGATAAATATTATAATGAATGGAAATGAATTGAAACAATTTGGTAACTGGATAAAGATTGATCACATTTATTTCCAAAAAACTATAGGCTAGCTATAGCAGTAAATTAATAATAATTTTTTTGTAAATACGCAAAACAATTTTATCAACAAGAAACATTACAAAACGAATAAAAGAATGAATTTGTTTATTTTGGTTTCATCAATTAGCATCAGCTAGCATTTTTAGATTTTAAAAGGAGTCGTCCATGAGGATGAGGTGACCTGATAAGGCGAATCCGCCTTTCCTCAGAAAGTATTTTTGCAAACCTGCAACATGAAACACATAATTAAGTTATTTTTCAAGAATTGAAATAATTGAAGAAAATGCTTATAAATTAATTAATTTATCAAATTACTTTATGAGAGCCTCTTCATTAGTCCCTTGATCAATAAGCTCACACCTGCCAGTTTCCAGGTCCACCCTTGAAACGGGTTTCTTCAATAGCCTTTCCCCAACTTGCACAAGATCTTTCAAGTTCTTCTTCGTCGCTATATCCACAGAAGATTCTCTTCCACTTAATGTGTCATCCTACACATTTCGCATTTACAATTAATTAACATTTCTTGTTTCTGATTAGCAATTCCTTATAATTAAATCTATACCTGAATTCGAAGGTAGTTTTGTTCAGAGTGAAAGGCTTGAAAAACAGCACAAAGGTGAAAATCAACCATATCTGAACTTGCTTGAGTAAATACATCAATCAATGGAGTGGATCTACCGCTATTTAGCCAACCCAAAACACCCCATTTTGATGCTTTTCTTGCACTGTATTTCTTCTCTGATCTTGGTGACCCTGTTCCTAAAGATATAACTAAAAACCTTCCATAATCCATTGGTTTTATTGGAAAGAAATCGGGATTTCCTTTAATAAGATTTCCTTTGTTAATTCACCTATAGCAAGTAAAGCCTGAGAAAGTTTTAAATTAAAAGTTTTTTATTAGCCCAAATTTATATTACAACAACATAATTAATTAGAAAAATGAGATTAAACATATATATGTTACCGGATTATTCGCTGCTATACCACCATCTATGAGATTGAATTCTCTGACTTTTTCTGTTTGGGTATCTATGGTTTTAAAATAATGAGCAGGAAGATAAGTTGGTGCTGCTGAGGTTGCAATGCTTATATCGGATAATAGAGCATCCAACGATGGCTTCTGCTTAACCTGCATTTACCCATAAGATTAAGAAAAAGAAATAGGTTTAGCGACGGAACGAACCCGTCGGTTAAACGTAATATATGCATGATTTGATAGGGAAAATGAACCTCGTAGCTTGAGAAGATGGTTGGCTGGAGATGTTGGATGTCAAAAGTAGGAATCACAATATTTGTGAGAGCATCGTGCAATCTTTTCTTTCCTAAGTTTTCCCTAATAAGGCCATGTAAATATTTTCCATTGTACCTTGGTCCTGATAACCCTTTGACCACATTTCTTACTTGTTTAAGTAATGGACAACTGCTTGATAAAATCAAAAGCTCATTTTAGCAAAAATTAGAAATACAAATAACAATGAAATTATTAACTAATTTTAAGGTTTGTGCAGGTTCATTGATTACCAGGGCTGTGGAAATATTTTAGGACCGTGAGTTAAGTAAAAGTCCTTGATATCTTTAGCAGCGAAGAGGGGTCGATTATTTTCATCTGGAGCAGTTAACATCGCAGTCACCAAACCTCCTGTGCTTGTTCCTGCGATCACATCAAAATAGTCTGCAATTCTTACTTCCTTGCCATCTAGCTTCTGCATTATTCCCAAGCCAAATCAATGGTTAATTAGTGATTATCGAGCTGATAAAACTTCCCGTCTTGAACATGTTGGTTGAACAAAACAATACATATTTAGAAAATGAAAGAAAACCTACCTGAAGTTCAGACTCTAAGAAACTAAGGATAGTTCCAGGGATAATTCCTCTAATTCCACCCCCATCAATGCTAAGAATAGTCACTAGGTTTCCATAAGTTGGAGGTTGAAGAGGTGGATTGGTTTGTTCCATGAGGAGTATATAATGCCAATTGGAATATATTTCTGATCAAAGGAAAGAAAATGGAAGAGAAAGTGGAGAATTAGAAGAGATATAATAGTTTAGGAACTTGTGGTTTTTTGAGTGTTTATGATCTTTTTTCGAGTGCTACAAAATGAACGATGCATGCATGCATATATGGGTATTTATAGACTTCTCCAGTTCTTCATCTTTCTAGGAAAGTCTTGTGATGGATATGTGTAAGATGTCTACTTGAACCCAAAAAAAGAAAAATGATGTCAAAGCGCAGCCAATTTGACTATACTTTCATCTTATTCTTGATGGATTGTTTTAGAACGCAGGGTACGGCCTATAGGATTTTCTATTATGGACAAATTTAGAATCCAAAACGCGGGTTCAGCTTATGAAGAATTGTAGTTGAGTCTTCCATGTGACTTATAGTTGAGAATATAAAGCTGGATTAATTTGGACTAACCAACCTAATTAATATTTGTAATCAATTTGCGATCCTTATCGTTGGATGGTTAATAAATTCAAATGGTTTTGTCTCCTTACATTATTCAGGAAGCAATGCATTCTAAGTACTATTGCATTCAAAGAAGTACAAGTAATCATAATGTCAAAATTCAGAAGTCGGAGAACTCAAAAATAAAGGAAAGAAAAACGAATAATCTTGATGTCAATATTCAGAAGTCGGAAAATATAAAAATAAACGATCTCAAGAAGAGAGCTAAATAAACTTTCTGCTATGTATATAATTTTTTTGTTAAATTTTTGATGATTAAGTGCAATTTTTAAAATTTTTATTATAAGTCATTCAAATATTTCAATTTGCTTGAGAGATAATTAATGAATAAGGCATAAGGAGAAGGTAATACCTTCTCTATCAAAATTCAAATGTCAAAATAATTTAACGGGTGAACATAATGAAAATGCATTTAATATGCATATACCAAGATTTTTTCAAAGGTTTAGTATCAATTAATTATGTTGGAATATACTTGCATACATATAATAATTTTTTATTATAATACATGCATGCACATATTTCTATTTTATTTATTTTTTCCATATTTGCATTATCTAATATTTAAACACAAAATTATCTTTAATAGCCGTAACACTTTTGTCAATAGAAAAAAATGGCCGCTGTCATGAAAGAAAGGTTTAAGAAACCACACCATCGGCCTATTATGTCATTTGAAGCTCCGTGTGTGTGTCTATAGGCGTGAATTTGAGGCATCATAACTCCTTATGTCCAGGCAAGATTATTAAACAGCACTTTCAGATTAGAATTATGCAATTGTAATAAATTATGTTTCGTTTGCAGCACCCGGTTTCATTAATTACCATTGGTCTTCTAAACAGTTTGGGCATTGCATTAGTTTGTCTATATAATTCTCCGATTTTGCAATTTACTGGATTCATTAAATTTGATTCTTATTAGATAGATCCATAAAAAAAAAAAAAAAAACTTCAATTAAAAGAAATGAATTCCTACACCGCACGTCATCTCGCAAGGGTGGACTGTCATTAGTTTGGTAAAATATTTGTTTTCTTGCATTATTCTAATAAATAAGCCCACCATTTTATTTTATTTTATTTTTGTTTTAGAACGTAGGGTTTCAATATCATAGTGGTTGACGTAATTAAACCAGCAATTAGATTGAATACATATGTTGTGTAATTTTATTGATATATAAAGAATTAATATTGTCATAAATGATAGGAAATATTTTTTATTTTTTTTAAATTAAACTAAATAAACTCATATGCACATGCATACGTATGTACATATATATGCATGTAACATGTATGTGCATGTATAGAGGAGTGTACATAAATACATAAATGCATGTAAACATATATATATACATGTGTGTGTCTTTCTCTCTCTCTCTATATATATAGTGAATCGTTATTATTGTTTCATTTATTTGAACAAATCAATTAATATAAAACAATATTTTAATTGAGTTTTTTTTTATAATATAGGTCTATAATATTTTTTTAGTAAATTTTTGTGAATTTACAAATATTATTATTAAAATTTAAAATTAGTTAGAAATATATTGATATTTTAAAATATATATATATATATATATTGAAATTAAAAACTGATTTCATAATTTAAAAATTTGACAATGAATCTGATGCTAAAAAAATGAATTTGATCCGAAATGTTCCATTTCGAAAATGACGGCATCCCGAACTATTTCACATGTCAATATTTAATCTGGAAAATTATAGATATAATATTGTCCCCACAATATTGTTAACTGTGCAAAATGAGAGACGCAGAAAGTTTACGTGCAAGTGCAAATAAAATGATTGGTAGGAAGTTTGGAATCAGTCATAATAAATCTAAGTGGACTGGCAAAGCCATCGCTAAGCAACATTTTTATGCATTCATGTCTTATTTATTTATCTATTTATTTTGATAAGCATGTCTTATTTATTTATTTAACAATTTAATTAATTAAATTATCTTCGGCTTGCGATGACAGAAAGTTCTCATCATAATTCGAAAAAGATATTCAATGGCATGTAAATCATTCAACCTCATTTGGAAAAGTTTTGCGGATAAAATATTTAGCCTCGTTGTTATTCGGTATTAAAAGTTTAACGAATTCTCTAAAAATCTGACTTTCAAGGAAGGGACCAAATTTAACTTTTAATCTCCAAAGGAACAATAAACTAAAAACAACTTATTTATTTAATTTTTTTAATGGTAATCGCTAAAACTCTATTATAAGAGTGAATTAGAGCAAAATGCCTGCAAACAGAAAATTAAGCATTATTTCTTTTGTTTGAATCTCAATATATACATATTAAATTTAAGAGTTGATTTGTAGTTAATTAAATTGAATCAGATGATTAAATTCTCCCTTAATCCATCATTTTTGTTCATAATAATTTGACATCTGAAATTTACTTGATTAATAAGATGATCTCTCAGCTTTTTGGTTAAAAATAACCAAAAAGCTTATGATTACATGCACGTCAAATTAGGATTGTGGTCCTTTGCAACTATATAGTTTAAAGATAACCATTTGATCATATGTTATTCACCACGTATAAGAAGAAAAGAAAGAATTGAAACCTTCTCGTGTTTGATTGGTTGAACACCATAATTTTATGCAGAACATTTTGACGTTTTAATTTAAAATTTTAGGATTGAATATTACTTTCAATATATATATATATATATAGTTATTCACTTGCTGAAAATTCAATATTAAATATTTATTGGCACATACGTACGGAGATTTTAAATTCAAAGAATAGAGATCATAGTTATCCGGAACATGAGAGAATTTTGATCCCGAGTGTTTTTTTTTGGCCTAAAGTTTTGGAAACACTTATCCATTTACTTTACTCTGTCTATCAACCCGAATGCTATGCATGATTCCTATTTGGGGTTACCTTCTCTCATTGGTAGGAAACAAACGGAATGTTTTTAACTTCATAGAGCATAAATTAAGGAAGCGTGATAAAAAACAAAAATCAGAGCAATCAATCAACCAATAGAACAGTAAAAATAGATGAGAGAAGAAATGGATGAAGGGAGCAGTTTCATTGATATGAATCTGAAAATTATAAAGACAGTTCCCAGGAAGAAAACTTCCCTCTCCAAAAGGAGCCCTGCAAAATCAATTACACAAGAATTCCCTGATATCCCTACTTCCCCCTTCCTTCCCAACTAAATACAAAAAAAAAAAAAAAAGGAAAAACAAAAGAGGAAACCATTTCCTGCCCTTAATTATATTGTCTTTTTTCTCTCCCTTGCCCTTAACCGAATTATTCTAAGTGGGCCCTTGTTGCATTTTTGCTTCTTAGCTTCCAGCTGCACTTGGCCCTTTTTTCTTGCGAGCATACACTTGCAGCTTCTTAGGCCCATTGGAGTCCAACCTTGTTGGATTAACAGCTTCTTCATCAATGCTACCCTCTTGAAAAATAGTCTTGTCCTCAAGACTAAACTAGGAATATTTACCTCTCATGACAAATTCATCCTACTAAGTTGCATCATCAACTCTCTTTGCCTGCCACTGTACCAACCATTGAGTCACATTTTCACCTTCCATTTGGATCACCCTAGTGGCCAGCACCTTCTCTGGTATCATGCCATACACTTGCTGTAATGGCTTCAACACTGGTCTGATCGTGAACAGTAAATTCCGATGGTAAATAGTGCACTCGGACCGTAAATCGAACCCGGAAGTGAAAAATATTTTATTTGACCATCGGAAAGTATTGGTCATGGTGAGTCCGGTGTTGAAATTTGAAGTAAAATTGAGGTCAAATAGGCTTTCAAAAGTCAAAAATACGAAAAAAGTAGCGAGTCAATTTCTCTAGTAGAGAAGATGACTTGATTTTGCATAAAATTTTAAAAATATCAAATGAACTCTAAAAATTTCCAAATTTTGCATTTCTCAATGAAATTTTATGTATAATATTTTGGTGCAAAAAAATGAATTTTTTGGTGATGTCGACAGTTATCGAATCGAACCAATTTGATTGAATCGGATCAGTAACGGACTCCGATTGAGCCAAAATTTTATGTACTATCTATTTTTGATATTATAAGAATTATGAAATCAAAATTGTAGTGGATTGAAGTGAGAAAGTTAGATATTTCTATGTGGGCCTTTAGAGAAGTGAAATTGGGCCTTAATGAAATTAATTAAGCCCATAGACTTTTGGCCCATTTGGAGGGGTATTTAAAGGAGAAAAATCTTCCAAATTCCAGCAGATTCCACCTTCTTCTTCCTCCTCTCCTCTCCTCTTGGCCGAAATCTTCCCTCTCACTTCTCTCTCAAAATTTCTTCAATCTCACTCATTTTTCTTTAAAATTAAAGCATCCTATCCCTAATACTATCCCTCTAATTGTTTATTCTAGCCTCAAACCCTTGATTTGAAGGATTAAAGCAAGGAGGATTAGAAGAGAAAGCTTTAGGTTTCTTAAGGAGGTAAGTGAAAATCATGGTTTTAAGTTGATTTGTTGGCATCCTTAAGTGTATTTGGGTGCCTAGAGTTCATTTATGTAGTCAAATTAAGCAAATAAGATAAAAAAATTAGGGTTTCTTATGATGAGAATTTCGGCCATAATAGGTACTCAAGGAGGAGAGCAAGCTTCCAAGGCTAAAGGCAAGGAAAAGTAAGCTTAGACAACCTAAAGCAAGGAGAAAATGTAAGTGACTAATAAATCTTGGTAATTTCTTTGATTTCAAGTAAATATCCTTTATGTAACTTAAGGAAAATATGATAAAAGTGGTGTTTAACTAAAGGTGATGGTAGATTAGTGTTATGAGACCTTAAATAAGTGTGGTTAAATGCTTAAATGAATGATTTAGTGAATATATGGTATAGTTCTTTTGATGACCGAATACAACCCTAAGAAGAATTAATGTTTAATTTGAGTATTTTGATGAAATTAAGCCTTTAAATGGTGTTACAAATGAAATAACACCTATAAGAATTTTTTTGGAATTTATAGAAATTAAATGAATATTTTAGAGATAAATTCCCAATTATGTAAGTAATGAAATTATTGAATTAATATGAAATAATGTGTACTTTGTTGAGAAAATGAATAATTTTGGTGAATTATGGTAGAATAATTCACAAATCATGTGAAGGAATTGAGAAGAATAAATAATAAGTAAAATAAATATAATTAAGTAAAGAAATAATAAGAAAATGAAGATTTGAATGAGATTTTGAATGAAATTATGCCCTTAGAAATAGTCTGGCAGTGAAAACCTAGTTCAGGATATAATTGGCTAGTCATAGGAACATCTAAACCGCGGTGCAAGTCATGGCGACTTGCTTTGCTATGGTAGGATCACTGATCTCCATAGATTTTGTCTGTGTCTGATATCTGTTCTGTGAAAAAATGATCTGTGAGGTCATGTTTCAGTCTGTATGGGGCCCATGGGGTCCACGTTTCGAGTATCCTATCTGAGAATTTCTGTCGGTACTGTAATAAGGGCATGAAAGTGATAATAAGTGAAAAGAAAGATAAAAGTGAAGTTTAAGTATAAAAAGGACTTAAATGAACGAAAATAAAAGTTTAGGGGTAAAATGATAATTTTGCCAAAATGGATAGATAATATGTGAAAATGAATAAGAAATAGTTAACAAGGGTAAAATGATAATTTTGAAGACCTAACAGTGTCAAAATATAAAGTTTCTATGGTATAGGGACTAAAATATAATTTTACCCAAAAATAGTGAATTAAAGAATAAAAGATGAATAATTGAAGAAATAGTATAAGAAAAATAATAATAAATGACTATAACAGTAAATTTGTAAATATGAGATTTAAAAGGGACAATTTTGTAATTAAGCAAAGCTTTAAGGATTAAATCAAATTTTGTTAATAATTAAGTAATAAATGAGAATAAATGCAAATCATGTAGGTAATAATTGGTTTCCTTTGATGTTGAACAATACGTGTTTACTTTGAAAATTTAATTAAATAATCGTATCATAATAGAAAAATTAATTTTGTATATGGAAGTACTAGGATTGTTAGTCACCACTGGCATAATTTATGCTAAGCATATAGTTTTCGCTGCATACAGGTAATGAGTCAGAGGAGCAATAATGCACAACAAAGAGAAGCTACTTTTGTTAAGAAGTTGAAGTAGATTTTTGGCATGTATAAATAATTGTGAGTTGTGACATGTATTTAAACAGATAGTTATATACATATGTATGATTATGTAACGATATGTAGATATATATATGCTTGTTGTTATGACTTGGATATGATATATTGATGTATTGATGGAGTTTTGAGGGATGAGATGTTTTTATTAGAAGTGTTGTGCCTCTGAGAGGCTGTGATTTGTCTGTTTTTCAGTGGGCTAGTTAGAAATACAGCTGTTATAATGCCAAAATTTTGTTAAATGAACAATAATCCGGAACAGTTATAGGTTATTGAACACTAAGTTTAAATTTATAATATTAAGCATTATTGTTAAAGCATAAAAAAAATTTATCGGTTGTGCGCGCACTGTTCAGTTAGATCGGAGTGATAAGGGTGTTACACTTGCTCTAGTTCCAACTCATGTGGCAGGTCAGTGGAGTTGGACTGTGTGCCAACTGCCTTCTTAAGAAGGGACACATGAAAGATAGGATGATCTTTAGAAGAATCCGAAAAGGTCAAACGGTAGGCCACTGCCCCTACTTTGGCTGCCACCTGGTACGGCCTAAAGTAATGGGCTGATAGCTTTGGATATATACGGTGTGTGACGGACTGTTGGCAGTGGGGTCAAAGCCTCAAATACACCCAGTCTCCTACCTCAAAATTGACCTCTCTTTGGTGTTGATCCGTGTTGCACTTCATTTCTTGCTTTGAATGTAAGAGATGTTCCCTAAGCAGTTTTAAGGCTTTGTCTCGATCCCGTAGTCCCCTAGCTACTGCCTCCACTTGCACCTCTCCCGGTACATACTGTAGGATGGTAGGAGGTCATCTTCCATAAACTACCTCGAAAGGCGTAGCGCTGGTGCTCGCATAGAAGGTAGTATTAAACTAATACTCTGCCCACAGTAGCCACTGAACCTAGTGGCGTGGCTGATCAGCAGCAAAACATCTAAGGTATGATTCAAGGCATCGATTAACTATTTCAGTCTGGCCATCTGTCTTGGGATAGTAGGAAGAACTGAACTTGAGTTGACTTCCCTGCAGTTTGAATAATTCTTGCCAAAATTGACTTAGGAAGACTGAATCTCTATCATTGATGGTGGACTTCGGGTACCCATGTAATCATGTCACTTCTTTAGAAAATAATTCAGCAACCGTATGGGTAGTATAAGGATGCTTCAAGGCCATGAAGTGGCTATACTTTGATAATATGTCCACCACTACCATTACTGCATCATACCCTCTCGACTTTGGCATGCCGGTTATGAAATTTATAGAGATTTCCAACCATACTGCTTGAGGCACAGGAAGGGGTTGCAAAAGGCCTGCGGGTGAAAGAGTGAAGGCTTTATTTCTCTGGCAAGTGGGGTAGCTCTTGACATAGTCCTTAACTTGTTAGACCATCCCCTTCCAATAGAAAGTTTCTACTAGTCTTTGGTAAGTCCTGTAATACCCAAAGTGTCCCACTACCAATGAGTTATGGAATTCTTTCAACAAAGCTAGGATCCATTTAGTTGAAGAAGAAATGACCAACTTCCCTTTGCGATATAAAACTCCCTGCTTCAGTTTATAATGGGGCTTAGAGGAAGGATCTAATTGCAGGGCTTGTCTGATGACTTTCAATTGAGGGTCTTGGGCTGCTTCGTCTATTAACCTGTAAGGACCGCACTAGTCCACCCAAACTTTTCATTAAATAAGTTCTTTACATATGATAATTTATTTCCTTTATAGTCCTGTTAGTTGTTGTTGTTATTTTCACATGCATATCTCAATATACTATGAATAAAATGTTCTCTTAATTAAGGTTCTTTAATACAACATAATAAATACAAAAAGAAAATGAATTACAAATGTAATAGACTCTCTTTTATCTCTAGTGTTGGCTTTACATTAGCAGTTCTTGTCCCAACAGAAAGCACCCTTGACTTCAAGTACCTACACGGATAAACACCCGTGCTAAGCTATAAAGCTTAGTGGGGAGCAGAATAATAACATATTGATAACCACACACAGTGGTTAGCACCAATCATTTAATAGGAATAAAATACAATGCCTTATAGGATTAATAAAAATATAACAGTATCATATAATCAGAACAGTAACAGTTTTAAACTGTAAAAGCATATCACTATTTACATCAATGGCCTGCGTAAATTCCTGTGGGTGTGGATAACGGGTGCAATGGATACCGAAGGTATCAAAACAGAAGGATACCCGAAGGTATCCAAACAGAAGGATACCCGAAGGTATCTAATCAGAAGGTTATCCGAAGATACCTAATCAGAAGTCTCATGTAGAGACAAGCCTCATGTAGAGACTTACAGAAGACTCATAAGAGTCAAACAGAAGCAGCTGCGATAACCCTATAGGCATGCCTATCTATCCACAACCAGGTCTCTATGTGCAGGCATAACATATCTCATGTAACATTAGATTCATAGTATATAATTCATCAATTCATATTAGTGTATTCCACTATAAAGTAGAATAATTCAAAGCAATATAACATACTATGAGTATAACATACGATATACACATGTATGCCATCATCATTATCATATAATTGTGCTATTTCATAAATTCACATTCAAATAAACATGTACAAGCATCATATATTACAATATAAACGTTGCCTTAACATTTCTTATACATTTCATATGTTTATGGTTGAGTAATGTCATATACTTTGTATTTAAGGTAAAATACATGTTTAAGGAAGAATAGTTAATCTTATGCTTCACATGGGGTCTTAACTTTCATGTTTGAACTTTGAGGGAGGGTCACGGTTACTACCAATTCATGGTAACCGTGGCCAAGACATGCTTTATGGGTCACGGTTACTACCAAATTCATGGTAACCGTGACCTAATTGCTCTTTCGGGTCTGGACTACGCCAGACTACCTCACGGTCATTACCGGAGGAGTAATAACCGTGTTATTTACTTTTTAAAGGGGTCACGGTTACTATGAAATTCTTAGTAACCGTGAGATAGGGTGCATTTAGGTTCTGGACTGCCTCACGGTTACTATGAAACTCATAGTAACCGTGATGCCTAAAATCGCTCAAAGACAGATTTTCTGTCTCAACTTCTATATCGATTTTTGACCCAGAAAACGTCATTTTCAGCGAAAGTGTTCTTCTACAAAGTTGTTACACTATGTCTCTAGTTTCTAAAACATCAAAAATCACTCAAATAAGACTTCTAAAACTCAAGATATTCATTAAAAACCGAAGACTGTTCACAAGGGACGGACAGCAGGGATCTGTCCACTTCAAGTTCATTTTCGGGCACTCTAGAGACAGATTTAGGTCCCGATTTCTTCTACAAAGTTGTAGATATAGGTCTTATCTTTCATATAAAACTGGAATCACATCAATCAGACCTCTACAGAGGGATTTATGCCAGTTTTACTAGGACTGGTTCATGTGATCCGAAAACAGGTTTTCACCAACTCACTTCCTAAGACACAAATCATCTTTCTCATGCAATATACATTCAAATATTCACTCAACAATCAACTATAGATCATCAAGAACACATATAACAATTTATTTCAACTACAAACACATAAAGCACTAACATAACTCCCAAACCTTATTTGAGCACCAAAATTCCTTTCTTTCTATCTCTCTTTTCCTTGCTCTACATCTCTACCATCTTCAGCTTTTTCTTTACTTGGAGCAGCCACTTCGTGGACTTGAGAAGAGAAGAAGATGAAGGCACAAAAGAAAATAAAAGAAACCAATTCCTTGGCCAAGTATGGCCGGCCACACAAAAACACACACACTCCCACATCCTTTATCTTTCTCCTTTCCTTCTCTCTATCATAAACTCACAAATGCTTATTTCCTATTGGATGCCAACAAAAATCTTGGCAAAGTTTACTTTAATCCCTCTTTAAACTTATGTCTTTTACTTTAATCTTTCATCTTTCTTTATTTCTATTTTTGCCACAATACTTTTACTTGATCTTTTCAATTAAGTCCCTACATTGAAATTTTCTTTTAATTAACCACAAAATCAATCTCTGTCTTATGCGAAATGACCATCTACCCCTCCTAGGGTAACATTAGGGGCATTACATAACCTGCTGCCCTCATCCCACGTAGGAGATGAGACAAGAGGAGCAAATTCAACGTCATCTTGCTGCTTGGATAAAGCATCAGTGGCTGAGTTAAGCCTCCCTGGTTTGTACTGCACATCATAGACTTAACCCATCAGCTTAGCAAGCCAATTTTGTTGGTCAGTTGTAGTAATTCGCTGCTGTAGCAGGTGTCGAAGGCTCTTCTAGTTGGTATACACAGTGAATTTTCTCCCAAGTAAGTAGGGTCTCCAATGCTACATAGCAAGTGCAAGCGCCATCAATTCCTTTTCATATGCCGATTTCATCAAGGTGCGTTCTGTTAGAGCCTTGCTGAAATAAGCAATTAGCCTACCTTATTGCATTAATACAGCCCCTATGCCAGTCCCAGATGCATCACATTCAATAGTGAAAGGCTTACTGAAATCAGGCAAAGTGAGGAGGGGTGTGGCAATGAGCTTTGCCTTCAGTTTCTTGAAAGCCGCTTGTGCCCTTTCATTCTGAACCCATTTTTCTTTGTTAATTATGTCAATGGTTTAGCTATCTTGACGTAATCTTTGACAAATTTTTAGTAATATCTAGTCAATCCCAAAAAACCACGAACTCCTTTGACGTTCTTCGGAGTTGGCCACTTCTGAACTGCTGATATCTTTGCAGGATCTGCAGCAACCCCTTGTTGTGAGATGCAATGACCTAAGTAATCAATGGTGGACTGCCCAAATGAGTACTTATTGGGGTTAACCTTAAGGTGGTTGTCCTGCAATACTTGTAAGATAGTAGTCAAGTGTTCCAAATGCTCCGCCCAACTCCTGTTGTAGACCAAGATATCGGTAAAAAATACCAGCACCATACGACGCAACCATGGTCTAAAGATGTCGTTCATAACACTCTAGAAGGTGGATGGTGCGTTTGTTAGGCCGAAAGGCATCACCAAGAACTCGTAGTGGCCGTCGTGAGTCCTAAAGGTAGTCTTATGTTCATCTCCTTCCCTCATTCAAATCTGGTAAAACCCTATCTTAAAGTCTAACTTCGAGAAGTACACAGCCCCATTCAACTCATCCAGGAGCTCCTCGACTACTGAAATCGGATATTTATCAGCCACCGTCGCCTTATTCAAAGCTCTATAATCGACACACAACCGCCAGGTCCTATATTCAAGGCTCTATAGTTAGGCTGGAAAAAGCACTATGGCTTGGGTAAATAATTCCCTGCTGCAGCATCACCCCTACTATCTCTCTATCTCTTCCTTCTATAGGTGAGGATATCGATAAGTTTGGACGCTTATAGCTTTTTATCCCGGGATCAAGTGAATAGCGTGGTCATGTAAACACCTCGAAGGTAACCCTGTCAACTGGCCAAACACCTCCGAAAAATGAGCTTGAAGGCAGTCAACATCTAACCTATAGGCTGGAGCAAGACTTTTTTCTATAGTAGATGGGGGATTAATAGGCTTGGGATCCCTACATAGGTGCTTCAAACTACCCCCGTCTAACCACATTTGTAAGGTATCCAGCTCAGTTGAGGTACCTCCCAAACCAATCAACTCTATCGATCTGCCCCTATAATCAAATTGCATCCACTGCTGGTCCCAGTTGTGAGTAACATTGCCTAGAGTTCGCAACCACTCTACTCCCAAAACAGCATCCAACGGCCCCAAATCAAATAGGAGAGCATATACAATGATGTGAATAGGTCCCAAGTGCAACCGAACTTGGTGACATTTCTCATGGACCAGTACACGATGACCATCCCTCAACTTAATACTCTTAGAATGAATAGGAGTAATAGGAAGGTTCAATGATCTTATCAGTTTTCGCGAGATAAAGTTGTGGGTCGCTTCAGAGTCAACAAGGAGGACGATTGAAATCCCTTGCACGGCTCCTTGTAGCTTCATTGTTCTGGGCACTTGGACCTTGTTCATAGATCCAAAGGAGACTTCAATGGCAGAGCATTCCCCATCTTTCGCATTTTCTTCCCCCGGTTCTGGTGTCAATGTCACCTCCTTGGTCGGCTCCCTTATCAGTGGAGAAGGTACCGCCACCATCTCCTTCGGATGATAGAATTCAGAAAAAATGTAAAGAAAACTTAGAGGCTTTGGAAGGAAGGATGGATCTGGATGATCAGAGAAATAGTAAAGATGCCGTTCAGGAACAGGGTGTGAAATCTTTTTGTGATGTGTTGATTCATAAAGCTAAGAAGAGGTTTGGTGATAACATTCCTCTTTATATGAATGCGTTAGGGGATGATTATGTGAGTAGTGATTCCGATGAAGACATGGGCAAGAATATTACGAACAACTCTGGTTACTTTGATAAAGCTGGATGTGTTGATAATGAGATCTCAGTATCGATCTAGGAGGGATTATTAAAACTTGAGGTGTCGGACCTCTTAGAAATGCAACTAGCTCAACCTTGGAAAAAGTTTGTGGTTGTCCGGTTACATAGGAAAATAATTACATATAGGGTTATGTGAAATAGAATTGATTCGCTCTGGGCCCCTAAAGGGCACTATAAGGTAGTAGACCTTGATAATAACTATTTTCTGATTCACTTTGATCAGACATAGGATTATATCAATGCTTTAATGGGCGGTCCTTGGACTATTGTGGGATATTATTTGATAATTCAACCTTGGCACCCAAATTTCTCTATAGATAATGATGTATTGACTTCTGTTGTGGTTTGGGTACGTTTCCGAGGATTCCCACTCCACTATTATCACAAATGTATACTTCGTCAGATTGGAGCTAGTTTAGGGAAATTAGTGAAAATCGATTACAATACTTCTGACTACAAGAGAGCTAAGTTCACACGTGTTGCAATAGAGTTGGACCTCACCAAACCGCTGGTGTCCTAAATCTAGGTTAAAGATCGCAGGATTAATGTTGAATATGACGGCCTTTATAAGATCTGCTTCCAGTGTGGAAAGTATGGACATTTAAAAGATCATTGTGCAACCAATTTAAATAGAGGTTCGGATATGGCAAGGAAGGAGAATAAGAATGAAGGTATAATGAGGGGAGAGACCAGTATTAGCAGCTCAGTTGGTAGAGGATCAAATAGCTCAAAATTTGGGCCTTGGATGATTGTTCAAAGAAGGGGAACGAAGTTTATAGGCAAAGGAAATATCAAGGGTACATAACAGAGGATAGATCTTACACTTCAACAGGGTCATAATTTGTGACACTGAATGATTTAAACGACGTAAACACTGATAACGACAGAGGTTTTATCACAGAAGCTCTAGTGCGAAACAAAAATAATGGGCTTGATAGAAAGAATGAACGTTATGCAGGGAAAGGAGTAAATGATGGGATTGATATTGTTAAAACTGGAATATTTGTTGATAACAATGTTTCCATGCATGAGAATGCCCTATTCGGCAGTATTACTATTAATGCTGGAAAAGTAGACATGAGGAAAAGTCGTGGTAGCATGGTGGTTGAGGTTGAACCTGATGTTGGTTTACAGGTAGTGTCAGGGAAAGAAAATAGAGATTCAAACAGGGAACTTGCCAAGAGGAATTATTTATCTTTAAAATCTAGAGGTGAAGACATGGAGAATGCTGATAGGTTTAATCAAGGAGTCAATGTGGTGTCCAAATTCTTGGATTCGAATAAGCACACTGTTGTCTCTGTTATACACCCTAGTTCTTCAAGACTCAAACCCGAGTTTTTCATTAGAGATAGGATGTTTCATTAGGGTATTAAAATCAGATACATCGGACATAGTGGTAGCAGAACTCCATATAAAAGAAGATTGAAAAGTATTCGAAACTCCAGTTTGCTTAAAGGCAGAAGAAAAAGCAAAGATGCAGTGCTAAAAATCAATAATGTAGCTGAGTTTATTGCAGGAGTTATTTCAAAGGAAGATACACCCTAAGCTGGTAAGGTGGCGAGTGAATTTGCTGAGAATAGTCCGATTGCTGAAGTCACTTATGGACTCGTTGTTGACTATTGGGTTAAGGTGTGTGCTTTTGTGTTTTCTATTTGCTTTTTTCTTACGGTTTAAATATTGTTGCTTGGAATTGTCAAGGGGCTGGGTCTAAGGATTTTTTTTAATCTATGTTAGAAACTTAATTAAGATGTATAGAGTTTCTATCTTAATTCTTATGGAAACTAAAATTAGTGGAAGAATAACAGACATGGTAATTAAGAGACTTAGGTTTTCTCATTCTTTTTGAATTGAAGCAACTGGTCTTTCGGGTGCATTTGGATTCTATGGTCTGAATCTTCAGGTGTAGAAGTCATTATTCATAGCTTTGCTTATCATTTTGTTCACTTAACTGTGACGCCTCAGAACAACCAATTCTTTCTCCTTACTGCTATTTATGAAGATCCTTATCAGACTAGGAGGAAAAAGCTTTGGGAGGATCTGAAGAATTTATCCTTAAATGTTGATTCTCCTTGGGTGTGGATGGGTGATTTTAATTCTTTCTTGTTTGCTCATGAAAAAATGGTGGTTCATATCGGGGCAGTAGACCTTGCCATCTCTTTTCTCGGTTTATTGATACTTACAAGCTGTTTGACATAGATTTTAATGGGCTTAAATTCACATGGCATCGTGGTTTGTTGATGGAAAGGTTAAACAGGGCATTGTGTAACCTTGCTTGGAAAGAGGAGGTCCCGATGTTCAAAGTAACTCATATTCCGAAAACCCACTCTAACCACAGACTAATTCTTCTTTCGATATTGGATAGGGCGAGTGGACAGAATAGAAGGCAGTTTAAATTTAATGCGACGAGTGTCATTCGTAAGGATTTCAAAGATTTTGTGCTTGTTAATTGGAGGGGATCAGGTAACATTGTGGAGGATGTGAACAACTTTGCTATTGGAGCCGATGATTGGAGCAAGACTGTTTTTGGTTGTATTAATTATCATAAAAAGAAATTTTTACTAGGGCTGGTTGGCATAGAGCACTATCTCGAAAAAGCTCATTCCAATTTTTTGGTGAATTTAGGTCAAGAATTAAGGTTGGAGTTGAATTAGATCTTGTTACAGGAAGAATTGTATTGGAAACAAAGAGCTAAGTCTAATTGGCTGCTGTTTGGTGACAAAAACACAGCATACTTTCATAACAAAGTGAAATTTAAGAGGCAAAAGAGTTTTATTCATGGTCTAAAGCTTTCAAATAGAGAGTGGAGTTTTGACCAGGATGTCCTAAAGAACCGTGTTGTTGAGTTTTTCAGTATCCTTTACACCGAAGAGTGTGCTACAGCCCCTATTTTTCCCATTCGAGGAAAATTCTCTCGTATGATGATGCAGATGTTGGAGAATTTAGTGAAGCCACTAAATACTCATGAGGCCCTTTTCAGTATGAAACCGCTAAAAGCTCATTGAATTGATGGATTTAATCCTCTATTTTTTTAGAAATATTGGGAAGTTGTTAAGGAATCCTTTTTTGATTTTGTGAAGAAGATTCTAAATAGAGGCATTATTGATGATTTCTTATGCACTACTATTATTTGTCTTACCCCAAAAAAGACAAACCAGAACAAGTGACTAATTTGAGACCTATCAGTCTGTTACTGATTATTTACAAAATATTGATAAAGGTGATTACCAATCAAGTCAAACCATGCTTGAGTGTGCTTGTAGGGCCTCATCAAGCTAGCTTTATCCTAGGTAGGCAAATTTTGGATAACATTCTCATAGTCCAAGAGGTGGCTCACTCGATGAGAATTAAGAAAGGCTAAAAAGGGTGGATGATGATTAAGATCGATATGGATAAAGCCTATGATAGACTTCGCTGGGATTTTATAATTGATACTTTGTTGGATGCTGATTTTGATAATAATCTTTGTAAACTTCTAGCTTATTGGAAGAGTAGTAGTTCCCATATCTCATGGAATGGCGAGCTTATAAACAGATTTTTTCCTTCTCGGGGTGTTCATCAAGGCAATCCACTCTCCCCTTATATTTTTGTTCTTTGTATGGAATGCCTCACTCATGGGATTGATAAAAGCGGTTAGGGATGGTACTTAGACACCAGTGAAACTCGGCAGAGGAGGCCCCCCTTTAACATATTTGTTTTTTGCTAACGATCTTGTCTTATTTACGGAAGCTTCGGTTGAGCAAATGAGAGCTATTTGTGATGTTCTTAATGATTTTTGTGTTTGCCCGGGGTGTTCATCAAGGCAATCCACTCTCCCCTTAATGAAGTCGGCATTTTGTGTATCTAGTAATGTTAATTAAGAGGTTGCGATGGATATTAAAGTAGCTTCGAGTTTTCATTTAACGGATGATTTGGGCCATTATTTAGGTATGCCAATTATCCATGGTAGAGTAAGCAAGAGACTTTACTGCTATTTGATTGATAAAGTTAAAAAGAAGCTGACTAGTTGGAGAGCTGTTGCTTTCTCAATGGCAGGACAAATTATGCTTGTGAAATTGATTTTATTAGCTATTCCTAATTATGCTATTCAGACTGTTATTATTCCTACTTCAGTTTGCAATCAAATTGAAGCTCTTTGTAGAAATTTTATTTGGGGCACTACTAATGAATCAAGGAAAATACACTTCATTAATTGGGAACAACTGTGTAAGCCTACTGAGTTAGGGGGAATGGGAATCAAGAGTTTGAAGAAGTGTAATGAAGACTTTCTTCTTAAAGTAATTTGGAGAATGATGAGGGATAGAGACTCGCTTTGGGTACGAATTTTAAAACACAAATATAAGATTTCAGTTGGTCATTGGCTCGACTCTTTACTTGATGTTGTTGGTTCCATGTTATGGTGAAATATTGTAAAGATATGGCCAGTGTTTCGTACTAATATCTATTAGGCGATTAATAACGAATTTTCAATTTCTTTTTGGTATAATAGCCGGTCTGAAGCTGGATCACTCATTGCTTTTGTCCCCACAGAATTGCATAATAGCAATGAATATCTGAAGCTGGATCACTCATTGCTTTTGTCCCCACAGAATTGCATAATAGCAATGAATATAAAAGGATCTCGAATTGGTCAATGAGGGATGGTTATGTTCTGGATGTGGGATGGAACAAGAATCTACTTTGTCATTTCTTACCTGGCCAGGTGTTAAATTTGAATGATATGTCATTGCCACCCTCTGATGAGTTGTGAGAGGACAATATCATTATGGCTTCCTTCACAATCGAGTATGTTCTTTGTTGATTCATCTTATAGTCTGTTAAATCATGTTGCTATTCCTATTAATGAGAAAAAATGGGAGTTGTGTTGGAGATGGCAGGGACCTCAAAGAATTCGGTTGTTTTGTGGCTCTTGATGTGGAATAGGATCTTGATGAACGAGGAACGTAAGAGAAAACACTTAGCTATTTCGAATATCTGTCCAATGTGTAATGTGGAACCTGAAACCGCCTTGCATTTGTTGAGAGACTATGTCTCTATCAGAAATTATTCGTGTTCTTTGCTGAATGATAGAGAAAGGAGCAGTTTCTTCAACGGTGGTCTGCAATGCTGGATTGAGGGAAAACCTTTGGAGTTCTAAGGTGAGGGCCAATATCAGATGGAATATATTCTTTGGGTACAGCTGCTGGTACTTGTGGAAGTGGCGAAATGAAAACATTTTTAAGAATAGGGAGATACCTTGGATCACGAAAAAATAAATTATTTTGTCCTCAGCAATGACATTTCAAGAAGCTCAACAAGCTGTTTGTAATATTAGCAGGAAGCAGGCAGAGAGAACAAAGGTACTAGTGGGTTGGCAACCAGCCGCTACAGGATAGGTTACGCTTAATACCAATGGCTCCTACCGTTGGTCTATGAAGCAGGCAACGTGTGGGGATTGTTTCGAGACGAATTGGGCAGGTGGTTAGGTGGTTTCTCTACCCTGGAGCGAGGTGAGAATGCCTTTTTGGCCGAATTATGGGGTGTGTTCTTGGGTCTTCAAAAGGCATGGTAGTGGGGTTGGCGTAAGGTTAGTCTTCAAGTAGACAATAGTAGCATGGTTTAAGTACTCAACCTCAATTTAGACATTCATCATTCATATAGCCCTACTATGTTGCGTATCAGAGAGTTACTGGACCGGGAATGGCAAGTTCGTATTGCTCATAGTTACAGAAAAGCTGATGCTACTGCTGATTTCCTCGCTAACTGGATATATGGTCACAATACTCGTTTTGTGTGGCACAATAAGTATCCTAATGGGATGAGCTCTATATTATCTCATGATGCTATGGGAGTCTCCCACTACAAAAAAAATCCAGTTTTTCGACGAAAATTCCCGACTGAAATGAGTGAATTTCCATAAGAAAATCAAAATACCGACAAAATTTAGCGACAGAAAATGGCAAAGCAGTATCGTTGGTTGGTACATTTACCGTCGAAAATATTTACGTCGGCAATTTTGTTGCGACAAAATTTAACGACAGAAAATGGCAAAGCAGTATACTGTATTCCGTAAGCAAAATTAGCAACAAAATTATTTGCATTGTTAAATACCGTCTATATTTTTAGCAACGATTTGCTGAATTTCTGCCGGAAAATATTAAATATCTATTTTTTTTCTATATAGTGTAATTGTCATCAATAATATGATATAAAATATATAATTTACAGTAATAAATTAATAGATGCCTAATTCATATTATAATATAAAATTTATAATATTAAATAACATATCAAATCATTTTCTTACAAATTCGATTAGCATAAATATTATCCCCAACATTGAAATCAAATTATTACAAGTCCCAAAAGTTATAAATCTTAAAGCCCTATCTATGTTGTCAGCGCAGGTAGAGCATCTGGATGTTGTGATGTGCTACCTCTCTCCCTTGTTTCATTCATATGAGTACAGAGCTTGGCCATGTATTCCATAGACTCACGCAATTGAATTGCCAACAGACTCCAAGTATGTTAGTTGATCTCCAAGTATTATCTATGACATCATATGTTGTTGCTTAATAATGAATCTTTCAGCACATGTAAATCACTCTCAGAATCACCACGCAAAAACACAAAAGAAAATGCAGATTCACTTTCATCTCAAATAAATTGGACATCCAAAATAATTGATTCAAGGTCCAAATGATATCAGAAAACCATTTTTTCAATTTAACTTGTGTTTATGTTCAACTTGCAAGAGAAAAGAACTATAAAATTAGATTGCTAGACTTACATCTCAAGCTTCAACTATGTTGAGTTTCTTCTAACTAAAAGAATGTGCACTTGTTATCAATTTCCCATTGGATTTAGATTTTAGGGGCTTGTGTTTAAACTTTATAGAAATAAATTAATCTTATTTTCTGTGTGCCATTTAGCACTCTGGCTGCAGCATGTAAAGTTTATTTATTTATTTTTTTGTTGAATGGAAACTCATGGTATAAAACAGGGTTTGAATAATAAGAAAAAACACAATCATTGGTTTTTTTTTTAAATAATTATAAGTGGTTTATTTATTCAACCAGAGGTTTGAATATAAAATTTCTCTCTCCATATTTTTTTAATATAAAGGTGGATGGAAGTAATAACAATAACTATCTATTAGAAGTAAAGCTCCTATATATAAGTTATACTCTGAAAATAATTAATTTATTACAAACTCAATCTAGTTATAACTCTACAAATTAATAGACAAATTTTTTACAGAATTGAAAATATATATATATAGATTTAAACGATTTTGTAACATGGGCAGATCCACATACAAGCTAAAAGGAGCAATGGATTCCATTATCTTTTCAAAAATATTTTTTTTTCTTAAAATTAATTTTCAAATTTATTATTTTAATTTTGACTTTCAGATAAAATAGATTATTTAAATTTAAATTTATCCTATAGTTTTATCTTTTTTCTAATCTAAGATTCTAACTTCATAAGTGCCATTGCTTTATAATGGCCAAAGCTAAAATCCTCTTTACTGTATAATATTTTCAACTTTAGATGATGAGATAGAGTTTCGAATAATATTATTAAACATAATATTTTCACTTTTTGACTATGAAATTGAATTTTAAATAATATTATTAAGTGATTTAAAGGTAAAAATGGAAAAAAAAAATGTCTCCAAATTTAGAGACTTTATTGTTTATAATGGGTTAAATTAAAGCACAAAGAAAGGGCAGCGAGAAGAAGTAATCATAAAAGAGTCAATTCTAAAGACAGAGGTGAATATCATTGTTGTGAGGGGATTCAGCTGTAAGGGGACACACACAAATCTAAAGCTAACAAAAAAATATTTTCCAAACCAAAATACCACAAATAACAAAAAAGATTAACAGACAAATACGCAGAATAGCTAACAAAAAAGGTCATCTTTGCATACCTGCTCACGCCTCCTCAGTTCAGCCTCCTTAGCCTGAAGTCCCTCTCATTCACCTGATTGGATTGGATATGCCATTATGTCAAAGCATTTATAATAAATGACTTCTAAACAAATATGCAAGAATGGGACAGTAAAAATACCTTGTCAAAATCTGTCTGCAATTGCCTTCCTTAATTCCTGTGTTTTAAGAAATTTCAATTTTCAGAATTCTAATAATTAAGAATAAATTAATAGGTAGTAACTAATTTTCAGTGCTTAACCATGTTGCCTTGCTCAGCTCCATAGCCCTTGTAACCTTCAATAGTTGATAAAGCATGTGCATGCTGCATCACATAAATTAATTTCATAATAACATATATAATTGTTCAAAAATAAATAAAAGGAGGAAATATTCTTTTCACTAAGTCAACATTTGAAAGATAATTTTTGACATTGTTTCTTTCAAAGAAAAATTAGAGCTTTATGTGATTCATGTAATAATATTATATTATTATTTGATTTCTTGTAAGTTGCAGAAGTCCAACACAATGAGAAAACACATACTAATACTGACCTGATATTATATTTATAGTTATGAAAAATATTGGCAGAAAAACACAAAATAAATAAATTTCCTTAAAACTATGGTATCTATATTCAGAAAAATAATGGAAGGTCGTGACCTGAGCCATGGTGGATGTTATAATGTGTGGTATGGGGTCTGGGGTGTCACCGATACCAAGTCTTATCAACCCTGCATTTGGTTTCTTTTCCATGTGTTCATACTCCCTCTTTGATATCGGTTTATTGAAAAAATTTACCAATTAATTAAATTATCATGTTCTATTCATATATAACAAACTACTAAAAGTAATATTATACCTCAGGAAATAAATATCCACTTCGAAGATTCTCCAAATTCGCATTGCTGAGGGACTTGTGTGCAATGAACTAGCAGATGCACCATCCAATTAATTAATTATTACTGATCAAGTCCTAAATTAATTTTTCAACTAATTAATCAATCAATAAAAAATCACAACAGTTGAAAGATTGACTCACCTTACCAGTGTTGGCCCTGGAACCATAAAACGTGAAATAATTAAAGCAAAATAAATGGACACAATTAATTTTAGTAAAAACTAAAATAAACATATAACATAAAATCTACTTATCAGTATTCACCTCAATGTTCTGTCTGCCTCTAGATGCAGCAATTTATTCTTTAAAACATATAACATAATATATATATATATATAGCATGTCACCTTTGTAAGTCTTATTTGTTTGTAAGTTAAAGAAATTGTTATTGCACCTAACAATAGTTATATCAAGGTCCTAAGTTACAATTTCAAGTTCTTGTTTATTTTTTTCTAAGGGGCATAGTGAAAATAAAGCTTAGTAAATTGGTCTAGAACCTTGAATATTGCATTTGAGTTTGAAATCTTCATCTCATAAATTAAAATGAGAGGATCTTCTAGTTCTTGCCCACAGACATAAGATGCCATGTGATGAGAAACAACAACCACAAGTTCAACATACAAATATCACTATAAGGAATAATCTTATCCAAAAATTACAAAGTGCTTACACATTTTTGGTTTTTAGGATTGGTGATTAAATAAGGGGATATATGAAACATTTTTTACATCCTAAAGGGCAACCAACAGTTCCAATTCCTAAGGAATATAAAACATTTCTTACATCCTCGAATAACCCCTGTGGTCTTCATATTCCTCTATAAAGTCGTCATTGAAGTACATATATTTTAAGACATGCATATGGTTAAGAACAGAACCATTTACCTTCAGTGAAATTGCAGACGGCATTTCTACAGCTGTTGAAAGCATCTGTCATCATCCTTGCTCTTCTTCTCAGCGATTCAAGGATTCCTTTGCTGCATATTTTGATAAACACACAAAATTGTCATAAGCTTCTCCAAGTGACTATGCCTTATTAACTTCAAAATAGATAGTAGCATCCAGAAGTCAAACATGATTGTATTTATCTATTCTTTTTCAGTCATAATTGATACAAATATAAGCTTTATGATAGAAATACCTTTGTAACAGCAGTGCAAAATCAAAATTAAGCTTATTTTATAAATTAAAAAATATCAAAAATTAATCTTAAATAATATACTGTAATACTACTTTTAGTAATGACAAAATCAAGCTTAGTCAAGCTTGAGACCTCAAGTATCTCTTTAAGTTGCTTAGCATCCTAAGGTGTGTGTATAATCTATATAGGCATATGGCCATACATGGCCCGGTTTCAATCTTTAACCTAACCAGTCAAAACAAATCATAATTTGATAAAATCTTGAACCATGATTGATTCAAATTCACAAATTCTATAATTCGTCAAATTTGAATTGGCAATTATGGTTAACATGTATTTGAACTATCCCACCGTATCAAGTAGTCAAAATTATTGTGCATTCTATGAAGTTCCGGTTTGAACAAGGAAAATTAGTGAAAAAGAAAAGCTCAGTATAGCAAAGTATAATTATCCACACAGAATAGGAGGAAACACCCAAAAAAAGAGTGCAGAAGTTGTTCTTTTGCCTACCAAAACAAATATAACTGTGCACTTAGAAAATATGGGATAATTGCAAAACAGAGAATTTTCACAGCACGAGAAGTCAAACGTGTAGGAAAAGACATATAAAGATACAAAAACTTATCAGAAAAAGATTATAATAAAAAAATATGCATGTGAAATTTAAGAAACTAAGACGTAAGAAGCACCAGCAGAGAATAAAGGATTTATTATTAACATCAAAACTTTGCCATGAAAATAAACCAAAACAGAAACAGAGAACCAAAGCAATGGAACATTGAGATCAAGCAAAAATTTCTCCTCATCAAACCAACTGCTAGATCAAGTTTCAAAAGCAACAGCACATGTCTTCATCCCTAGACAACATAATCAGAGAAATAACTCAGAGTGAAACTTATATATGCAGAGCATTACTCAACCAGATATTCTTCCTGCGAAAGAATCCCTTCTGGAATTCCAGTAAGTTCAAATTCTTCACTAACTTGTTCATTATCAAGGTTAATATCCACAAGATGAGCTTGCCAAGAAAGATCAAAACACAGTTAGATGTGATTAAAGAAAAAGTTAAACTTTTGAAGAAATACATATCAACAAAAACTAGATCTTCCACAGAATATTACAACAACTATTTAATAGGGTAGAAAAAAATGAAGAAAAAATTGAAGGCAAAATAGGACTGAGTACCAAACAGCTGTATGTAACATCACTCATCTGGTTCCTAAGAGTTGACAATTCCCAATCAAGAATACCAATAACCCGATCCTGCAACATCAAGAGTTCCTTTCCAAATTAGCCATGCAATTAAAACCAATTTATGCAAAAATATTTATAATTGAACACAATAATGTACTGCATCGCCATTTCTTTCTCAATCATAGACTTGATAGAAAGTATACTGAAATCAAGCAACTTTCCAGAAAATTGAAACTGAAACACAAAGCATACAAGGGTTTCAACCATCTCTAAAACCTAAAATTTACAGTTCAAAATCAAACTAACCTCAACCATTCTTTTTGAGCTTGATTTTTCAAGTTTTTCAAGAAAATCTTAGACAGCGCGCCCAATAATGGATTTGAAAGGTTCATCCGAGAGGTCAATTTTGAGGTCAGACTTTTTTCAGCTCTTAAGCTTAAATAAAATAGAATCCGATGACAGTTAAATAGATAAATTACAATAATAAAGAGATTCTAGCATCCACCTTCAGTTTGCGAAGAGAACCAGTAATTTCTTCAGCCAAAAGCACTTGAGGAGGAGCAGGCTCAAACCTAAAACATTGGGGATCTTGGTTCCTGGAGGCAAAGATTTGAGGGAATGCATGGAGCGAGATAAAGGAGAGAAATGGAATCGGAGAAGGGAAAGAGAGGGTTGGCCTGATTCGGAGAAGGCAGAATCAACGGGAGAGAAAATGGTGAGAGATTGAGATGGTGGCATGATGGCGCGAGAGCCGAATTCGAGAATAAGAGCCATGGAATTGTATCCAGAGGCGGAGAGGACATTGGCAGCCCGGAGAAAGAGAGAGGAGCGGCTGTGAGGGGAAGAAAGAAAACGGCATAGTTGAGACTTGGGGTGGAGAAGAAAAATGAAGTTAGGGTTTTGCTTACCCTCTTGATATATCTAATAATGCAGGATCTAATTTAATTATGCTAATTAATTTTTAAAAGAAATTAATTATATTTAATCATATTTCTTATAAAAAAATAAGTAATTTTTTTAAACAAATTAAATTGTTCTTAATTATTCAGTAAATCGATTTGCAATTTTGGCTTTTTTTTAGTTTTAACTGGTTGGATGGGCACGTGTTTAAATCCGAATATCAACATTTGACAATTAAATAATAAACTTTGAATTATTAAAGAGATTTTTTTTATAATATTTTAATTGAAATATCCTAGCAATTAATGCTTCAATTCGGTTATTACTAACGTAAATGAAGAAAAATAAAATTTAAATTTCAAGTGAAAATTTCGATCTCTAGTGGAACATTAACACGTAGTATCTATCATTGCTCTCCCAAGTAGACTTTGTAAAGTGGTAATAATTCTATAACACCAAGGAAATGTTCACTAGCAAAATGTAGAACAAGATAATGAAAAAGATAAATACATATGTATTTTTTATATACAAGTGTTGTTTTTCCTACTCAAATTTTTTAATCCTTACTAAATAAAATCATAAAAGACTTAGATGGGCAAAATTTAAATTGATTTGAATTTAATTTGTCCATCAACATGCAATTCAAATTCATTCTTCAATAGTTTAGTCCATTTTATCCATAAAGTGGCTCAATTTATTATGTGACCCGCATAATATAAATATAAACATTCAATGATGGGATTACAAATGAAAATGAATAACAGACTTAAAAAAATATAAGAATATTCTACCAAACAAATAAGAATATAACAATACAAAATAGTTGTTGTACTGTAGAACTGTGATTGTTTCAAAAACATTTAACCTCAGAATTTTTAGGTGGAATATAACTAAATTTCCTTGAGTGATAAAAGCATCTATTGACCAAAAAAATAAGAATCAGAGCCAATTACCATTTATTTAAATTTCCCAAAAGAATGAAATTTTCGTAGAGAATTTACCTATGGAAATGTGATTCCGTCAGTAAATTACCTATAAAAATTTCATTCCGTAGTGAAAATATCTATGGAAAATAAAACCGTTGGTAATTTACTGATGAAATTATTTTTCCGCAGGTAAATTACCTGCGGGATCCTGTTTCTGTAGGTATATTAGCGACGGAATTTTTTTCCGTTGGTAAATATAATTCAGTAGGTAATTTACCGACGGAAAATCCGTCGGTAAATTTCTAGTCTTGTTTCAACTGCAAAAATTGGCGCCAATTTAACGACGGATTCTTTGATTTGTCGCTAATTTCCATCTCTAAAATCTGGCAAAAAAATTTTTCTTCATTATTTATGACGAATTTGTTATTCCGTTGCAATACACATTGTTCACCGATAATTTTGCCTACGTACATATTTTTCTGTCAGTAATTACCTACGGAATTATTTTCTCATCGGTAATTACCTACAAAAAATTTTCCGTCGGGATTTGAAATTTTTCTTGTAGTGTCCTTTCTCAGACTTGTTGTTTCTTAATTTATTTTTGTAGTTAATCTTCTTCTTCAAAAAAAAAAAGAAAAAAAAGAAAAAAGACATTATATCTCTTTTTGTAACCAAAAAAAAAAAGTACTGAATTGGTAGTTATCACTGCTATATACACTACCCGTTTGATCCTCAAAAACTTCACGAATCGAGTCTAAGTAATTTTTTTTAATATAAATGTATATTTTAGCCTGATTTATTCCTATAGCAAGCTAAATAGAAGAATAATAAAAAAAATGGCATATATAAATATATGTATCAAATGTAACACTTAAAAAAGAATAAATTATTCAACATGGGGACGGATCTAAGTGTAGTGTTAGAATTTTTTAAAATATTTGTTTTTAAATTAATTGTAAATCAATCATAGTTGATCTCTCTTAAATTTTTTAATCTTATATTATATTTAAATTTTGGCTTCTCTCAGCCTCCGCTTCAACAAGTCTCACAATTCACAAGTCATAACCTCTTCTCTTCAGGAGCCTTCTCCTCAAAAAGCTCGTAGATTTCATTCTCCAAAGTTACCCCTGAAAATTGGTTTTTTTTACCAGTCTTTCACCAACTTTTACAATCTCATATAAATAAATGCAACTTATATAAATAAACTTTGTAGTTTATAGGTTCAAGAACTCTAAATTAATAACTTATGATAAAAAAAAAGTTTAATTCTTCGAAGGTACATCGTACATAATTGTTGGCAGAAAATTAGGTGAAAGTCACAATCCATGGCTTGTGGCTATTTGTTTTGTCAACTTCTCCGCGTGTTTTATTTTTGTCATAACTTTTCAAATTATTCGTACGGATAAAAAGAGTTTATGTCATTCTCTCTTAAAACAAAAGTTTTTGTTAAATTATATATACTAATTAACCAAGTGAATGAACGCAAAGTCATCAAATCAAAGAGTGAAATTAATTACTTCCCAACTAAAATTTTAACCAAAATCAGGAACTTTCTTTAAGAGGGCAAAGACAATTTTATTCAACTTCAACTTTACATAAAAATGGATTACAAGCCTAATTTAAAGAATTTCAAATTAAAAGAAACAAAAGCTTACATATCGTATCCCATTGATTGGAACTTTTTTTTTCCACATCCATTGGGAACTTATTCAAAAGAAAACAACAAATAAAGAATCATAATTTACACAGCATTAAATATCAAGAAAAATATCATTATCATTATCATCACTTCAAATTAGCTGCTCGACCATGGGGAGACTTGGCATGGCGAGCCCGCCTCTCTTCAGAGAGCAGCTTTGCGAACCTGTAAAAATTTAGGTATAATAATTAATAAACAGTTATTCCATTAATTAGCATAGCAATTAATCTGCTGGATCAAAACTTAATAGCAGTACCTTATAAGAGCCTCTTCATTAGTCTCCTTATTAAGGGATTCAAAGATTCCGGTCTCTAAGTTAACCCTAGAAACAGGTTTTTTCAATAGCTTTTCTCCAACTTCCACAAGATCATCTAAGTTCTTTTTTGTGGCAACATCTACAGAAGAAACTGTCTCGCTTAATGTGTCATCCTGCAATTATTTGCATTAAGAATCAGATTTGCGAAAAATTGACATATATATAACAAAAAAATAAAATTATATTAAAGCGTCGATCTCTACCTGAATGCGAAGGTAATTATTTTCAGATTGAAGAGCTTGAAAAACAACCGAGAGATGTAAATCAGCCATGTCTGCACTTGCTTGACTAAATACATTGATTAATGGAGTAGAACTATGGCTTGTTAACCAACCCAATACTCCCCATTTTGCTGCCTCAAGTGCATCATATTTCCCATCAGCCTTTGCTGCCCCTGTTCCTATGGAAATTACTAGAAATTTTCCATAGTCCATTGGCTTCATTGGAAATAAGTCTTGGCTTCCCCTGATGATTGCTTTCTTCACTTCTCCCATTGCAACCAATGTCTGTTGAGAAATTCTTATGATTAAGAAAACACATAACTTCATTTTTTCAAGGAGACGGAGAAAGAGAGTTAAAATTTATAATATATTACCGGATTATTTGCAGCAACACCACCATCTATGAGATTGAATTCTCTTTTTTGGCCTGTTTTTAGCTCATCAGTTTCAAAATAATGAGCAGGAAGATAAGTTGGTGCTGCTGAGGTGGAAATACAAATGTCTGAGAGAAGAGCATTCAAGGATGGTTCACTTTTAACCTGCCAACCGATTGAAAGTTATTAGTCCATTATAGTTTTGATAAGATAGTAATTAGAACATAAATCCAATAAGCGAATGAGATTATAATTTATTACTTTTTTTTTTTTAAATTCTACTCTTTATTTTACCGGAAGAACCGGCTATATTCGGCATTGAATTTTTTTGGTTATATGAATTAAAGTATTTTGACTTTTATGGTACAATTTAATTGAAAGTTATGGACTTTATTATCATAAAGGTCATAATTGAGGGATCAACTATGCAAATTACCTAAATTAAAATTAAATAATATTTTTAAGAAATTGAAATTGATTAATAAAAGAAAAGTAAACCTGATAACTTGAAAATATGGTAGGCTGGAGTCTTTTGATATCGAATGTTGGAATAACAACATTGGTTAATGTCTGGTTCAATCGGAGGTTTCCTAGTTTTTGCTTAACCAGCCAATGCAGATATTTCCCATCATATTTAGGTCCCGATAGAGCTTTCGCTACCTTTTGAGCTTTAGGAAATAATGGACAGCTGTTATTCAAAAAATAAGGAAGAAATCAAATTAATTTACCAACCCAAAATACTATAGAAAATGTAAATAATCTCAAGAATGAACGATTTATCTTTTTTTTTTACCTGTTTTGTGGGAAAATCTTAGGGCACTCTGTGAGATAGAAGTCCTTAATATCCTTTGCAGCAAATATGGGGCGATTTTTCTCATTAGGGCTAGCAAGCATGGCTGTCACTAGACCACCGGTGCTTGTTCCGGCGATCACATCAAAATAGTCTGCAAGTCTTGCATCCTCACCATCCAGTTTCTATACACCAAAAAATAAATAAATAAATAAGTATATCACATATCTAATTCTTATAAAATATTAATCACAATCTTAACATGCCTAAAATGATATGATTGATAGACGTAAATTATGCAATTTTCTTTTGACATTTGTTTTAAGATATTTTGTACCTGAAGTTCGGACTCCAAGAAGCTGAGGATTGTTCCGGGGATAATTCCCCTTATTCCTCCTCCATCAATGCTGAGAACTGTGATCAGATTCCCATAAGTTGGAGGTTGAAGAGGTTTAGCTGTTCCTTCCATGAGAAATTGATTGGTTTAATAACGTATGAAAATTAGAGAGAAAATGGTGCCTTAATTATGAAATGAATTAAAGAATTAATCGACAAACAAAGTTTTGATTAAGAGATTGGTTATCCTGGGTATAAGAATTTTAATTAGCAAGAAACGTGAAAAATAAGGGTATTGAAGGAAAAATGCTTAAGCATATGTGATTTGAGATTGTATTGATCAAGGTTATTTATAGAACTCTCATGGATCTCTCATCATTTGAATTAGTTCCATGTTTTAGTAATGTTTCGATGGATACAAGAATATCTGACCAAACTCGTTTTTTCGTGCATGCATGTTGATTAATCAAAGGTATAAAGGATGTTTTGAAAAATTAGGATTTAGACTGGGTAATATAATATCTAAGTGTACTAGTAGGTATGACTTGCACGTGAATTATAGGTTAGAATATAATAAGTTGGCTCAAGAAGGGGACAAAACCAATTACATCTTAATTCATTAATGGACTTTGGTGAATCTATTAGCCACATTTCCTTCGTTTAGATGATAATCGTTCGGTCCCAATAAAAACATTGACCAAGGACATTTTATAATAAATCACTGAAAAATCTTAAATGCTAAATTATATCCAAATTTTTTTGTAAACGGCTGTTATATAAAGTTCGAAAAATGAAATAACATTGAAAGTTCTCAATATGAACATATTTGGATCCCCTTTGGCATTTGATTTCAAAGTCAATTTGTAATTAATGGCCCCCCCCCCCTGTGACAATTCATCTGATTGGGATTGAAATGACATCAAATAAAATTTTTAGAGAGCAAAACAAAATTCATATGGCCCTGAAAGTATAATTTTTTGAAAGTTTTGGGGAGGAAAATGTAATAAGAAAAACTTCTAGGATGGAATTAAATGATATACGTAAGTGGAAATGCATTCGAGGGTGTAATTTCTACTCCTACTTTTTCTAAATTAGATTTGATGCGTGAGGAGCATCATACTGAAATTGCCTTGCAGCATTCTTTTCAAAATCAACTAGAATATTTATGAAAAATAAAATTTGTAATCTTCGAAAGTTGAATAACTGATATTAAATCTCCAGTTCAATAGATCAATTTTTTTTTTTATAGAGAGAAGAGAAAGTGAGGGCTCATTCAGTATTTCGGATCCAGCTCTTACTAACGAGATGTCTATTTAAAAATAAAATATTGCAATTTTGATAATAAAATTGAGACATATTTTTATCAATAAAATTTATTTGTATTGGAAGTAATGTATATTGGAAGTTATGTAAATATTTTATTCTTGATTCTTTCCTTCTTTGGTTGATGCTCTGTATCATTATTCCTAGAATTAGTGATACTGAATATTTTCTTGTTCCCTTGATGTAGTCCAAATCTTCGTTGGCTATAGCTGTATATTCTTTGTATATATTCTTGTAATTCTGGTTCTTGAAGAACATAGAAAATGATATTCATCTCTTAGTTCCAATATCTCTATATTTCTTCATGGTATCAGAGCATTAAAATCCTTTCGTGCTTCTTTGTTTCTTTTTGATCTTCCGCTATTAATCATTAATTATAATGGCTGACAACAAAAACAATGATGCTAAAAGAAGTTCAAAGGAGATTATTGTTGTCTCTTCTAATTATGTCACCACTGATAGTGAGAGCTATTCTTCTCAAAGATTGGTTTCCACGCTTTTGAATGAATTTAACTATCTTCCCTAGTCTAGAGCAGTCACTATTGCTCCTGGTGGGAGATCAAGAGCAGGTTTTATAAATGGAAAAGAGAAGGCTCCTGATGTTGATTCTACAGAGTATGACATTTGGTTGTCAAAGGACCAAATGGTTATGCCATGGCTTCTTAATTCTATGGAGCGTAACATTGTTGAGATTTTCAGTTACTGTGAGTCCTCTCAAGTTCTTTGGGAGGCTTTCCGAGACATGTATGGTAATCCAAACAACTCTGCTAGAATTTTTCAAATCCAACGGGAGATTGCTAATATTCATCAAGAAGGGAGACCATTTGTCAATATACTGGGAAAATTAAAAGGCTTATGGAATGAGCTAGAATTATATCGTCCTCACACAGTTGATCCAGTCACTTTGCGGAAACGGATTGAAGAGGATCGGGTTTTCCAGTTATTAGCAAGTCTCGATGATGATTATGAAGATTTTAGATGTCATATTTTAATGACTGCTGAGCTTCCATCCTTGAAGAGTGTTTGTGCTTCGATCCAACACGAAGAAATTCGCAGAAAAATCATGTCTTGCAGTGCTCAATCTGATGTCTCAGATGCTTATGCATATATTACTCATCGACAGGCTGACTAGAAACCATATAAAGGAAAACGACCAGACCTGAAGCGCAATTATTGTCACTCACTTAGACATACAATGGATTGTTGTTAGAGTCTTCATCCAGAGCTTAAAACTAAATCAGGAAGAGATAAAAAGGGAGGAGATAAAAAATGTGGTCCTATGGCTCATTTCGTCACTACCACTCATTCTGCTGAATCTTTTTCATCTAACCCAATTGCTTTGCTTAATGATCTTAACAATTATTTACAGGAAAAGCATGATCAAGGATTAGTCAAAGATGAGTATCAAATATGTAATGAATTTGTGGCACTTTTAAGCAAATTTGCTGGGTTCTTGGCCGATACTAATGCAGAAAATAATCAAGGTATTATAACAGCTTTTATGTCTGCATTAGAAATTAGTAATTTCCATGATCTATGGGTTGTAGATTCTGGTACCACCGACCATGTATCCAATCAGCTTGCTAACATTTGTGAGTTTTTCCTGATTTCCTCTGTTGTGTCAGTTGCTAATGGAAAGAATGTTCCTATTAAGGGTAAAGGAAAAATCAAACTTGTGTCTGACACCATAAAATTAGATATCATATATGTTCCTTCTTTTCCTTTCCAATTGCTATCTGTTCACATATTGATAAAAACTCTTAATTGTGAAGTCTTATTTACTCCATTTAAGGTTGTGTTTCAGGACCAAGTCACCAAAAAGATGATTGGTGAAGGATTTCACTTGAATGGGCTCTACTATTTTTTTCCTAATCATCAGGTCTCTAAAAGTTTTCAAGCTGTATCATTTTCTGTTGGTAATCACTCCTATCTGAACTTGTTTTGTCCAAAATTATGCCTACTTTGTCTACAAGCTCTGTCGACTGTGAGACATATCATTTTTCTAATTCTTTGTCTTGAACTACTCGGGTTTTTGAATTAGTACACTCTAATGTATGGGTCTTTTTTCTATATCTATTGATGGATTCAAATATTTTGTAACCTTTATTGATGATTTTTCTAAGGTTACTTGGGTATATTTGTTGAAATCAAAAGATGAAGTTTTCAATTATTTTAAGGATTTTCATAAGATGGTTGAAAATCAATTTGCTGCTCATATCAAAATCCTTCGTACCGATAATGGCACAAAATATATATCTCATAACATGAAAAATTATTTAACTTCTAATGGGATATTGCATCAAACTAGCTGTGTTAATACACCCCAACAAAATGGGGTTGCTGAGCGTAAGAATCGAGATTTATTGGAAAAAAACTCGAGCAATCATGCTCCAAATGAATGTTCCAAAAATTTTCTGGTCCTACGGAGTGCTTACTGCCACTTATATTATTAATCGGTTACCTAGCCAAGTCTTAAATTTTACATGTCCTCTTGAAGTGTTTTAGGGAAATCAGCTTGATATATCTCATTTGAAGATTTTTTGTTGCACTTGTTTTCTGCATTTATTTGTGCACCAACGAGATAAGCTTGATCCAAAAGCAGCTAGATGTATTTTTTTGGGTTATTCTCAAACCAAGAAGGGGTACAAGTGCTATGATGCTGTCACTAAGAAGCTATATGTTACTAGAGATGTGCGGTTTGTCAAATCTGTTTCTTATTTTGCAGCTTCAAGTAAGGGGGAGATCTTGGATAAATTAATTCCTTTGCCAAGTGCTGAGCCGTATCATAATCCTTCAAATGTTGAGGATTCTCCTTCAGACAAGAGTGAATTTCCAGGAGTGATTCACAAAGACAATGTTGTTCATCAAGAAGCTGTCGACACTAAGCAAGATTCATCAGATAATGTTTTTCATTCAGAAGCAGCCATCACTTCCTATAAGCAAGATTCACCAGATGATATGATACCGTCACCAGCTTCTCGACGTAATCCTCCAAGAAATCGAAAACCGCCTAAAAAATTACAAGATTTTGTGGCTTATTCGGTCAAACATCCTACTACTGATTGTTTCTTCTGTAAAAGAATATCTCCCACTCATTCAACCTTTTTAACCGCTATTTTCAGTGTTCATGATCCTAAAAATTTTCAAGAAGCTCAAACACAAGCGGTGTGGCAAAAAGTTATGAATGATGAACTAGCAGCTCTTGATGAAAATAATTCTTAGAGTATAGTGGCTCTTCCTCATGGGAAACAAGTTGTTGGTTGTCGTTGGATTTTTGAAACAAAATTTAATTCTGATGGAACTATTGATAGACACAAGGTCCATCTTGTAGCTCAAGGTTTCACCCAAAAATATAGGATAGACTACAAAGATACATTTGCTTCAATTGCCAAGATGACTACTGTTAAAGTTCTTTTGTCTGTGGCTATCAATAATGGATGGGTCCTATCTCAAATGGACGTGAAGAATGCATTTTTGCATGGCAATCTTGAAGAAGAGGTCTTCATGAAACTTCCTCCTGGACATCCTCAAGGTAACAATCCTAACTTCGTATGTAAACTTCATAAATCCATTTATAGATTAAAACAAAGTCCCTATGCATGGCATGCTAAGTTAAGTTCAGCTCTTCAAGGTCTTGGTTTCTCAAAAAGCTGTGTTGATTCTTCCCTATATGTTAAACTTGGTGGCGTTGAAAAATTGATGGTTCTGATTTATGTAGACTATCTCATCATAGCAGGGAATGACGCGAATTCTATTGCTAAATTAAAAAGGAACCTACAACAACAACTTCCTGTCAACGACCTTGGAGTTTTAAAGTATTTCCTTGGGATCAAAATGGCAAGTGCTAAGCAGGGATTTTTCCTTAATCAACGCAAATACACTCTTGATTTACTCTATGATGCAGGTAAGGCAAATTCTAAACCTGCGCCCACTCCTCTAGACAGTAAATTAAAGCTTAATTCCAAGCACGAAGCACTTGAATATGCTGCATATTATCAAAAGCTAGTGGGCAAGCTTATTTATTTAACTATTACTCAACCCAATATTTCGTTTGCTATTAGCCTTGTCAGTCAACATATGTATGCTCCAACTATTTATAATTTGAGTATGGTGAAACAGATCTTGCGATATTTGAAGGGGATAGTTGGTCAGGGAATAGTTATGACAAATAATGGCAACACTGATATTGTGGGATATACTGATTTCGATTGGGCTGGAAGTGTTTTTGATCGACGCTCTACTACAGGTTATTGCATGTTTGTTGGTGGTAACCTGGTTTCATGGAAAAGAAAAAAGCAACAAGTGGTGGTTCGTTCTAGTGCCGAGGCTGAATATCGAGCTATGGCAAGTGCAGCTTGTGAACTTGTGTGGCTTAAAAGTCTTCTTACCGATTTAGGGTGTGCTTGTCGCACTCCAATGACTTTGTTCTGTGATAATCAAGCAGCAATGCATATTGCAAAAAAATTCAGTGTTTCATGAAAGAACTAAACACATCGAAGTTGATTTTCATTTTATTTGTCAACAAGTTCAGTTTCAGCTCATTCATACTGGTTACATTCGAACTAGTGATCAACTAGCAGATGTGTTCACTAAAGGGCTACCATCCAATCAGTTTCAACGTTTGGTTAGCAAGCTTGGATCCATTAATCTTCTTGATCCAGCTTGAGGGGGAGTATTGGAAGTAATGTTTATTGGAAGTTATGTAAATATTTTATTCTTGATTCTTTTCTTCTTTAGTTGATGCTCTGTATCATTATTCCTAGAATTAGTGATATTGAATATTTTCTTGTTCCCTTGATTAGTCCAAATCTTCGTTGGTTACAACTGTATATTCTTTGTATATATTCTTGCAATTCTGGTTCTTGAAGAACATAAGAAAATGATATTGATCTCTTAATTCCAATATCTCTATATTTCTTCAATTTGTTTCAAACATATTCTTAAAAACCAATCCCATATTTACAACGTGAAATATAACGTAAAATATTATAAGAGATACTTAAGTATTATAGTTTGGTCAAACACAACAAAGAAGATAAATGGTGACCATTGCGCACGTGTGTGATTATAGCCTACGTACTTCAATCCTATCTTCAGATAAGTTACTTTATTTTTTTTTCCTCAAAAAAATCTACGTACTTTGATCCTATCTTAAGGTATTTTATGTTCTTTTTCAAATACAGGAGATATAATATAATCTTGATTAGGATAATTTATTTTATGTGAAAAATAAATCATGAAAATTAAGATGACGACATGCATCTTTCAAATGGAGGAAGAAAAAAAAAAAGAATTGTATTGATTAACATGTCATATATACTCACGCGTGTAAAACGACAAGAACTTGTTTAACGGTTTAAATAATATTTTTAGAGGTAAATTAGGCAAAGAAGCATACAAAAATTGCATGGCAACTCGTGTTTGACTGGTTATAACTAAGCCAGGCTGCCTTGTGTTTTGCGTTTGATATTTGAATATTAAATGTTACTTAAATTACTATCACATTTGGATCAATTTTACCCGTAATCACTGAACTTATATTTTGTTACCTAATTGAGATCAATTTCACCTATAATTAATGAACTTATATTTTATTGCCAAAAAATAATTGACTTATTTTTTGTAATGCTGATTTACATAAAAGTCATGTTTACCAATTTTCAATGATAACTCTAGCTGGAATGATGATATGGCACGCTACATCAGCAGTCACTTGCCGGAATAATAATATGATATGACACGTCAATAGCCACGTTACAAGAAGAGGCCACATCAACATACCCCACCTATTGAAATAAACAAATAGGAAAACAACACATGTCAAATGAAAATACCCATTTGCCTTTCCAAATTCAAATCGAGTTATTCACCCAATACTCCATCTTGCTAAGGAGATGGGCTTTCAAGATTATAAACCCATGTCACTCCTTTTGCCTTTTCGATGTGGGATATGGGAAAGGGATATGTAAAGTTTGAGAAGATTGTTTTTTCATGGTTTTTTTTTAACCATTGAATCCATCACATTTTCATGATTCATGAAAATGTGATGGATTCAATGGTTAAAAAAGCAAGAAAAACCATGAAAGTTTGAGAAGATTATTCTTTCATGGTTTTCCATATTTTCTTAACCATTGAATCCATCACATTTTTCATGATTTTTTTTTATTTTAATCATTACATACACATCCCATTAAAGAATTAAAAATTATTAAAGCAAGAAAAACTATGAAAAAATAATATTCTCAAACTTTACATATCTCTTCCCATATCCCATATTGGAAAGGCAAAGGGAGTGGCATGAATTTATAAACTTAGAAGTCCATCTCTTTAGCAAGATGGGTATTAGGTGGATGACCCGATTTGAATTTGGCAATCCAAATGGGTATCTCTGTTTGACACATGTTGTTTTTCTATTTATTTATTTCAACTAATGAGACATGTTGATATGGAATGCTGACGTGGCATGTCATGTCATCATGATGGTCATGGTTATTATTGAAAACTGGTGAACATGAATTTTATGCAAATCGGTACTAAGTTCAGTGATATTTCCGTTATAAAAAATAAGTCAGTTACTTTTGGATAATAAGATCTTAATTCAGTAATTATGTGTGCAATTAACCCTCAAATTGGGTTATTATTTGCCCATGGAAACTTGGCGTTACATCTAAGTTTCTTGCTTATGGGAGATCAGCGCCTCCATCCATATATATATATTAAGGAAATGAATTTGATCCGAAATGATCCATTTCGAAATGACGGCATCCCGAACTATTTCAGATGTCAATATTTAATCTGGAAAATTATAAATATAATATTGTCCCCACAATATTGTTAACTATTCAAAATGAGAGACGCCATGTAGAAAGTTTACGTGCAAATAAAATGATTGGTAGGAAGTTTGGAATCAATCATAATAAATCTAAGTGGACTGGCAAAGCCATCGCTAAGCAACATTTGTATGCATTCATGTCTTATTTATTTATTTATTTATTTTGATAAGGATGGCTTATTTATTTTTTTATTTAACAATTTAATTAATTAAATTATCTTCGGCTTGTGATGACAGAGTTTTCATCATAATTCGAAAAAGATATTCAATGGCATGTAACGCATTCAACCTCATTGGGAAAAGTTTTACGGATAAAATATTCAGCCACGTTCTTATTCGGTATTAAAAGTTTAACAAATTCTCTAAAAAAACTGACTTTCGAGGAACGGACCAAATTTAACTTTTAATCATTTTCTCTACAAAGAAACAATCAACTAAAAACAACTTAAATTTTTTTTTTTTTTTAATGGTGATCGATTATTAGTTTGCACCATTACTAATCTGTTGTCCTAAATAAAACTCTATTATAAGAGTGAATTAAAGCAAAACGCCTGCAAACACAAAATGAAGAATTTTTTTTCTTTTTGAAACTATATATATATATATATATATAAAATTTAAGAGTTGATTTGATTGGGTGAACACAGTAATTTTATGCAGAACATTTTGACTTTTTAATTTAAAATTTTAGGATTGAATGTAGTTCAATATATATATATATATATATATATATATATATATATATATATATATATATATATATTCACTTGCTGAAAATTCAATATTAAATATTTATTGGCACATGCGTACGGAGATTTTAAATTCAAAGAATAGAGATCATAGTTATCCAGAACATGAGAGAAATTTGATCCTATAAGCGTTTTTTTTTTCCCTTAAAGTTTTGGAAAACACTTATCCATTTTAACTGAATTTATAAAAAAATCTATCTAACAAATTAACAGGAAAAGGATGTATAAGATAAATAAATAGAAAGAAACTAAAAAGTAGTGATCGTCAGAAGGTTCAAGTTTAATTTTTTTCTAATGATATTTATACAATAAGACATTACACCTCTTTTTGTAACAAAAAAAAAAAAAAGAAAGTAGTGAATAGGTAGCTATCAATGCTATTATATAAACTACCCGCTTGATCCACAAAAAATTGGAGTTTTTTTTGGAGTGAAATTTCAAAAAATTTAGAAAAGTGATATAACGGTAATAATATTTAGGAATTTAGGGTGTTAAAAAACAGCACCCATATGTGCCTTTTTTGATCAATGAAACCCACGGATGAATTGACAATTTTTGAATGAAAAACGGCATAATGATTGTCGTTTTCTGTATCAATACCTATCAAAGTGTGGGGCTCACGCCTGCTGATAAACGCGAAATAAGCATGCCATTATTTATAATTACAATCTACCATACAAATATGTGCCGTAAAAAATGGATAACTATAGACATTTTCTGTGGATCCCATTGAGCATTAAACGGCACATATTAACACCCTAAATCCCTATATATTATTACTATTAATTCACTTTGCTAATTTTTTTTAAATTTCACACCAAAATTAAAAAAACCCAAAAAATTCAAGAATCGAGTCTAAGTAATTTTTTTTTAATATAAATGTATATTTTAGCCTGATTTATTCCTATAGCAAGCTAAATAGAAGAATAATAAAAAAATGGCATATATAATTATATGTATCAAATGTAACACTTAAAAAAGAATAATTATTCATCTAAGTGTAGTGTTAGAATTTTTTAAAATATTTGTTTTTAAATTAATTTGTAAATCAATCATTCTAATATTTTATTTTTCATAGTTGAAGAAGAAGAAGGGACAAAGACTGCTAAAGGAAATCACAAACAAATCATCCTAGGAAAGGAAATGCCCAAGGCATCAGATGAAAGGATAGCTCCTAGCTCTGGAGGATACGACGAGTGCCAAATAAATGACAATCTTGGCTGAAGGTCTAGTTGGCCAAATAATCAGCCGCTCTGTTAGCTTCCCCATATGTATGACCAAAAACCACTTGCCAATCTCTACTCAGCAGCTCCCTAATCCTACTGAAGACAGGGTTATACATTGGGGGGATATCCGCAACTAGACCATGTTTAAGAACTGAGACAACACTTTTATTATCAATCTGAAGGGCAATCTGTCTCCAACCCTTCTTCCAAGCTTCCTGTAACCCCAAACATACGCCCCAAATTTTCGCCGCATACGCGTTTTCCCCTCTGGCATAGGCTGAAAAACCTCCCAACCAGCGACCTATGGAGTCCCGAAACAATCCACCACAAGATGCTCGCCGGATATTATGTCTATAGGACCCGTCGATATTAAGGACAACCCAACCTTGAGGAGCAGCATTCCAACCAATCAAAACTTCATGTCTACTCCCACCATGCGGATTAACATCAGCCAAAGCCAATTTGGCTTCCACAAAAGACAAAACCTGGGAGCAAATCAACTGTTTTTTGATATACCAAGTCACCAGTCTTCCATTAGAAACATATTCGTTTCTCCACTTCCAAAACAACCAGCAGCTAAACCCAAAGATTAAGCTCCAGCTGGCATTCCCTTCATCTGACTACAAGAGAGGTTAACTTCGAACCAGTTTTTGACATCGCAACTGAAAAAGCTTTGAATCTGCGACTGACTCAGCAATTCCTTCCAAATGCTTTTCACCGATGGGCAGTCTCTCAAAACATGGATAACCGACTCTTCCTCCGCCTTACAAATAGGACAAGTACTGATTTGAGTCAAGTGTCTTCTACACTGTTCCTCGTTGGTCAGTAGACGATTCTACATAGCCATCCAAAGAAAAACTTTAATGCGTTGGGCGCCTTGCCAATCCCAACACAATTGCCACTTGTTCCCCGACTCCGGTCTCACTGCATGGGAAAGCAACTCATAGGCAGAGTCACCTGAAAAAACTCCTGAAGCCGACAGCAACCAGATGAGATTATTTTTTCCCAGTTTATGCATTGGCGAAAGAGAATAGGTGATCAAAGCAAAGACCTGCTCACTAAAATAATGAGACAGCAGACCACAATTCCATCCTTCACCAACTCGGTAAATGTCCCAAACAGAAAACTGAGATATACTCTGCCAACCATTCGAATTACGAACTTCCAAAGGAACATAAGAGTAAAGAGGGCCAGCTTCAAACCAGTGGTCAAACCAGAAAGAGACCAACCTCCCATTATTAATTGCCCAACAAGTATTAATGCGGAAGAGAGGCCAAAGACGCGAAAGATGTCTCCAAAGCAGAGACGTATTACCCTTAGGTAAACTCACAGGCCAATTAAGTACCACTATTTATCTTGTATTTTGCTTTGAACACCTTCACCCAAAGCGCCTCGCCATGATAAACCAGTCTCCATAAAATCTTAAGTAAAAAAGCATCATTGTAACATTTTAACTATTTAATTCCTATACCTTCAAGGTCCTGCAGTTTGCAAATGTTGTCCCATTTTAATAAATGGAATTTCCTGCTCTCACTTGAATTACCCCAAATAAAATTCCTGCACAGTCCTTCAATTTTATCATAATAGAAGAAGGAAGCACTGCTGTTTCAATGGCATAAATAGGAATCGAAAGGAGAATCGACTTGACTAGTGTTATTCGCACAGCCATAGATAAAGAGGACGCCTTCCAATTGGCCAGCTTAGCTTTGACTTTATCAACTAAATAGCCATAGTTTGCCTTGTTAGAACGACCATGCAAAATAGGCATACCCAAATACTTCCCAAGGTCTTCTGTCAATTGAAAGCCAGATCGGTGCTTAAGTTCCACAGCTAGCTCGTAACTCACATTTTTAGAGACAAATAAAGCTGACTTGTCTTTATTAACAAGCTGTCCTAAACAAGCACAAAAATCATCAAGCACCTCATTAACCACATCCAACTGCTCAACCGAAGCTTCAATAAAGAGAACTAAGTCATCCGCAAAGATCACCCCAACCAAAACTGATCGGTTTGAATAACCCATCCTTTACCGCTTTCTGGATGCAATGAGAGAGCCTTTCCATACAAAGAACAAAAATGTAAGGTGATAATGGGTCCCCTTGCCGAACCCCTCTAGAAGGACAAAAACTTCTCCGTAAGACTTCCATTCCAAGAAATCTGCGAGCTACTATTCTTCCAACAGGATAAAAACAAACGACAAATCTCATTCAGGAACCCAGCATCCATTAACGTATCAATAATAAAGTCCCACCGGAGTCTGTCGTAGGCTTTCTCCAAATCTATTTTAATCGTAGCCCATACTTTCCTTCCTTTTTTTATTCGCATCGAATGAGCCACCTCTTGAACAATAAAAATATTGTCCGTAATCTGATGCCCCGATATAAAGCTCGATTGGTGAGAACCCACAAGAATATTTAAACTTGGTTTAATTCGGTTAGTAACTACTTTCATAAGAGTCTTTATAAATCACTGAAAGCAAGCTTATGGGTCTGAAATTGCTTACAAACTCCGGACTGTTCTTCTTGGGAATAAGACAAATGATAGCCGTAGAAAGCCATTGATCTACAGTTTCCCCTCGGAGAGACTTGCTCACAAAATCAAAAAGCGAGTCTTTGACCAAATCCCAATATTTTTGAAAAAATAAAGGGTTGAGGCCATCCATAATAGGTGCTTTTAACAGCTTCATGCTAAAAATGGCTTCATACACTTCTTTCATCTCCAAAGGTTTCACCATATTCTCCTTCATATTGCTGAGAAGAGTCGGGAAGTGGCCAGTAATGGGAAAGATAGGAGCAGCTTTATCTTCTTCAGAGTAAAGATGGTTATAAAAATCAACCACATCCCCTTTTAAGATATTCTGATCAAAACACCATCTTCCATTATCTAGCATCAAGCCAAGGACAAGGTTTTTTTACTGTCTGAACCGCACTCTCCTATGGAAAAAGGAAGTATTTTTTTCTCCAGCCAACAACCAATCAAATTTAGCTTTATGCTTCCAGTAACTCAAGTCTCAAATCTTGACCGATTTTCTCTAGTGAATCCGATTGTCTCCATTCAAGAACTCTCTCTATCCCCCTCAATCTAGACAAAATGTGTTTCTTACGATAATTGATATAACCAAAAGTATCCTTGCTCCAAGTTACAACTTTATCAGTAAACACTTTGATGGATTCCACTATATATCGACTCTCCTTCTTCAATTGGAAGCCACAAAGCTTTTAAACGCATTGTGAATAACCCAAGCTACATTAAATCGAAAAGGTTTATGACCATTCTCCCCCATATTATCCATCATGGATAAAAAAATCGGTCTATGATCGAAATGGAACTTAGGTAGATTCGTAATTTTGAACTTCAAGAAGGTCTCCCTCCAAGCCCAGTTACATAACGCTCGATCAATTCTCTCCATAACCAAACCTCGCCACCACGTATATTTGGGTCCTGAAAATCCTATATCAGATAAGGAGCAATGATTAACAAAATCAGCAAAGTGAATACAAGGTTTGCTACCCCGTCTAGATCCCCCTATCTTCTCATGCTCAAACAGAAAGATTTAAAATCACCAATAGTAACCCAAGGCTCATCAATATCTCGTGACAGCATTTTCAAACCCTCCCACAATGTCTTCCTACGAAAACCAACTAGGTCACCATGCACAGCCGTTAAAAGAAAAGAAGATGTACCGCACTAGCCACCCTCATGTGAACGAATGGGTACGAATAATTAATGACTTCAACATCAACATCCTGAGACCACAAAACCCATATACCTCCTGAAAAACCCACAGCCTCAACCCAAAAAATAATATATAAAACCTAGTTTTTTAATGACCTTGTCTGCTAGTACACCACTAATCATAGTTTTCAGCAACAATAACACTGAAACATTATACAATTTAACTAGCTGTGTCTCATAAACCGCAAACTCTTTTAAACCCGCCCCCTGACAGTTCCAGGACATAATTTGTAAACCCATAAAAAAAGAAGCTAAAGTAAAATAAAAATCCTCGACCAGTCTTTGACAAACAGACTTCATTGCCTATCTTCAAAAATCGAACTAGAATTCCCTGTGCCATAAGACATCATTTCAGATTGAGTCTTGTTGTCCTCCTTTACAAGGTCTGTAATTAATCCAGTAGGGATATTAATAGAACTCCCAGTGTCCTTACTTCTCCTCTTAGCTTTGACAAGCGAAGAGTCTTTAATACTTTTCAATTTACCTTTATCTGGCGGCCGACTTCCCATATGATTCAGACCCTTAACTTTAATCCCCTGGTGTAAGACTATGTTCTTCATAGATGGGTTAATGTTGGAATTTTCAGAATTAGGATGAGGTACTGCAACTGCTATATGAGCATTCGGATTTAGGACGGAAGAGACTAAGTTAATTTCCTGTTTTGCTCGATTCACATCATCCAGCCTCTGCGGGCCGCTGTTCAAGAGCATACTGCCAGTCTTATTAGTCCGTATATTCATGTCCGAATTCTCTTTTCCGAAGCTGTTTCCTTGAAAAAACCTCGGTTCAATCCCTGGGTTACTAGTCCCCTCATTAACCGCAATAGAATACTATCATTCCCATTTTTCAAATCATTTTCATGAACCATAATGGCTCGACCCGCAGTTCGACTCTTTCCCTTCATGGAAACCGTGCTTCTATTATCCCCATTATTTTGACCTTGTCTACTAAATACTCCATCCTCTCTTCCCACTTGGTTTTTCTCAACCTCATTCATTAGTCTCAGTGCAGCGAATCTAGAACCTGAGGAGTTGTACAAATTATCTGTAGCACCTTTTCCTTTGACATTGTTATTATCCAGGGTCTTCCTCCCCCTTCTTTGGACTACCATCCAGGTGCCAAAATTCTCATTAGAGGTCTCCCTTCCATCTTGAAAATCCATGTTCATCACGGCATTAGCTCTTCCACCATTTAGATTCTCTTCGTTAAGCTCTCTGGATTCCGTACTACACCTCTGCGGGCAATGATCCTTCAAATGACCGTACTTATCACACCCAAAGCAAATTTTGTAGAGCCCCTCATACTCCACATTGATACGTTTGTCCTTAATATGAATCTGAGAAATAAATGGTTTAGTAAGATCTAATTCAATGGCGATCCGTGCGAATTTTGCACGTTTTTTATCAGACGTATTGTAGTCTATCTTAACCATCTTGCCAATACTCATGCCAATCTGATGAAGCACCCTTTTGTGATAATAATGAAGAGGAAATCCATGGAAACGAACCCATGCCACTACCGATGTCATGACGTCATTATCCGTAGAAAAGTTAGGGTGCCACAGCTGAATAGCAAGGTAATGACCTAACACTGTCCACGGTCCTCCAACCAACGCATTAATGTAATCGTCAATCAGGTCAAAGTGAACTAGAAAGTAGTTATTATCTAGGTCTACTACCTTATAATATCCTTTAGGCAACCATGAGGAATGCAGCCTATTGCACAGGACCCTATAAGTGATGTTCCTCCCTAACAAACGCACCACCACAGACTTGTTCCAATGTCTAGCAAGTTTTGCTTCAAGCTCATCCGAAATCTCAAGTTTGAGTAATCCATCATGCAAAGAGATGTTAATCTCTTCACCAGGGTCACATTCGCTGTCAGTTCCCTCTTCTTCAGTGTCTGATCCCTCATCCACCCCTTCCATCTTATGAGACTTCATCTCATCTTCGATATATTCATTCTCGCGAAAAGGAATACACTCTCCATACCTCTTTCATGCCTTGCGAACCAAGACATCCCTAAAGGATTTGGCTGAAACATCCAGATTTGCTTTAAAGTTACTGTCTTGATCTGCTATCTCCACGCATTCGTCCATGTTCTCCTTCCGTTTTTTACGTGACCTGTCATCTGGCGGAGAAGGAGGTGGCGCTTTTTCCACCGTCGACAGGATCTCCACATCAGCTAGGGTTGCGGTGGCCATACTAAAAATTGTTGATTAATAGTTAATTTTTTATTTTTCATAGTTGGTCTCTCTTAAATTTTTTAATCTTATATTATATTTAAATTTTGGCTTCGCTCGGCCTCCGCTTCAACAAGTCTCACAAGTCATAACCTCTTCTCTTCGTTAGCCTTCTCCTCAAAAAAGCTCATAGATTTCATTCTCCAAATTTACCCCTGAAAATTGGTTTTTTCACCAATCTTTCACCAACTTTTACAACCTCATATAAATAAATGCAACTTGTATAAATAAAACTTTGTAGTTTATAGGTTCAAGAACTCTAACTTAATAACTTATGATAAAAAAAAAAAAAAAAAAAAGAAGAAGAAGAAGAAGAAGAAGAAGTTTAATTCTTCAAAGGTACATAGTACATAATTGTTGGCAGAAAATTAGGTAAAAGTCACAATCGGAGGTTAACTTTACACTCCATGGCTTGTGGCTATTTGTCAACTTCTCCGCCTGTTTTATTTTTGTTAGAACTTGTCAAATTATTCGTACGGATATAGAGTTTATGTCATTCACTCTTAAAACAAAAGTTAATGAACGCAAAGTCATCAAATCAAAGCGTGAAATTAATTACTTCTCAAATAAAATTTTAACCAAAATCTGGAACTTTCTTTAAGAGGGCAAAGGCAATTTTATTCAACTTCAACTTCACATAAAAATGGATTACATATTTCCCTTTACAAGCCTAATTTAAAGAATTTCAAATTAAAAGAAACCAAAGCTTGCATATCGTATCTCATTGATTGGAACTTTTTTTTTTCCACATCCATTTGGGAACTTATTCAAAAGAAAACAACAAATAAAGAATCATAATTTACACAGCATTAAATATCAAGAAAATTATCATTATCATCACTTCAAATTAGCTGCTCGACCATGGGGAGACTTGGCATGGCGAGCCCGCCTCTCTTCAGAGAGCAGCTTTGCGAACCTGTAAAAATTTAGGTATAATAATTAATAAACAGTTATTCCATTAATTAGCATAGCAATTAATCTGCTGGATCAAAACTTAATAGCAGTACCTTATGAGAGCCTCTTCATTAGTCTCCTTATTAAGGGATTCAAAGATTCCGGTCTCTAAGTTAACCCTAGAAACCGGTTTTTTCAACAGCCTTTCTCCAACTTCCACAAGATCATCTAAATTCTTTTTTGTGGCAACATCTACAGAAGAAACTGTCTCGCTTAATGTGTCATCCTGCAATTATTTGCATTAAGAATCAGATTTGCGAAAAATTGATATATATTTATATAACAAAAGAATAAAGTTATATTAAAGCATGGATCTCTACCTGAATGCGAAGGTAATTATTTTCAGATTGAAGAGCTTGAAAAACAACCGAGAGATGGAAATCAGCCATATCTGCACTTGCTTGACTAAATACATTGATTAATGGCGTAGAACTATGGCTTGTTAACCAACCCAATACTCCCCATTTTGCTGCCTCAAGTGCATCATATTTCCCATCAGCCTTTGCTGCCCCTGTTCCTATGGAAATTACTAGAAATTTTCCATAGTCCATTGGCTTCAGTGGAAATAAGTCTTGGCTTCCCCTGATGATTGCTTTCTTCACTTCTCCCATTGCAACCAATGTCTGTTGAGAAATTCTTATGGTTAAGAAAACACATAACTTCATTTTTTAAAGAAGACGGAGAAAAAGAGTTAAAATTTATAATATATTACCGGATTATTTGCAGCAACACCACCATCTATGAGATTGAATTCTCTTTTTTGGCCTGTTTTTAGCTCATCAGTTTCAAAATAATGAGCAGGAAGATAAGTTGGTGCTGCTGAGGTGGAAATACAAATGTCTGAGAGAAGAGCATTCAAGGATGGTTCACTTTTAACCTGCCAACCGATTGAAAGTTATTAGTCCATTATAGTTTTGATAAGATAGTAATTAGACCATAAATCCAATAAGCGAATGAGATTATAATTTATTACTTTTTTTTTAATTCTACTCTTTATTTTACCGGAAGAACCGGCTATATTCGGCATTGAATTTTTTTGGTTATATGAATTAAAGTATTTTGACTTTTATGGTACAATTTAATTGAAAGTTATGGACTTTATTATCATAAAGGTCATAATTGAGGGATCAACTATGCAAATTACCTAAACTAAAATTAAATAATATTTTTAAGAAATTGAAATTGATTAATAAAAGAAAAGTAAACCTGATAACTTGAAAATATGGTAGGCTGGAGTGTTTTGATATCGAATGTTGGAATGACAACATTAGTTAATGTCTGGCTCAATCGGAGGTTTCCTAGTTTTTGCTTAACCAGCCAATGCAGATATTTCCCATCATATTTAGGTCCCGATAGAGCTTTCGCTACCTTTTGAGCTTTAGGAAATAATGAACAGCTGTTATTCAAAAAATAAGAAAGAAATAAAATTAATTTACCAACCCAAAATACTATAGAAAATGTAAATAATCTCAAGAATGAACGATTTATCTTTTTTTTTTTTTACCTGTTTTGTGGGAAAATCTTAGGGCACTCTGTGAGATAGAAATCCTTAATATCCTTTGCAGCAAATATGGGGCGATTTTTCTCATTAGGGCTAGCAAGCATGGCTGTCACTAGACCACCGGTGCTTGTTCCGGCGATCACGTCAAAATAGTCTGCAAGTCTTGCATCCTCACCATCCAGTTTCTATACACCAAAAAATAAATAAATAAATAAGTATATCACATATCTAATTCTTATAAAATATTAATCACAATCTTAACATGCCTAAAATGACATGATTGATAGACGTAAATTATGCAATTGTCTTTTGACATTTGTTTTAGATATTTTGTACCTGAAGTTCGGACTCCAAGAAGCTGAGGATTGTTCCGGGGATAATTCCCCTTATTCCTCCTCCATCAATGCTGAGAACTGTGATCAGATTCCCATAAGTTGGAGGTTGAAGAGGTTTAGCTGTTCCTTCCATGAGAAATTGATTGGTTTAATAACGTATGAAAATTAGAGAGAAAATGGTGCCTTATTTATGAAATGAATTAAAGAATTAATCAACAAACAAAGTTTTGATTAAGAGATTGGTTATCCTGGGTATAAGAATTTTAATTAGCAAGAAACGTGAAAAATAAAGGTCTTGAAGGAAAAATGCTTAAGCATATGTGATTTGAGATTGTATTGATCAAGGTTATTTATAGAACTCTCATGGATCTCTCATCATTTGAATTAGTTCCATGTTTTAGTAATGTTTCGATGGATACAAGAATATCTGACCAAACTCGTTTTTTCGTGCATGCATGTTGATTAATCAAAGGTATAAAGGATGTTTTGAAAAATTAGGATTTAGACTGGGTAATATAATATCTAAGTGTACTAGTAGGTATGACTTGCACGTGAATTATAGGTTAGAATATAATAAGTTGGCTCAAGAAGGGGACAAAACCAATTACATCTTAATTCATTAATGGACTTTGGTGAATCTATTAGCCACATTTCCTTCGTTTAGATGATAATCGTTCGGTCCCAATAAAAACATTGACCAAGACATTTTATAATAAATCACTGAAAAATCTTAAATGCTAAATTACATCCAAAGTTTTATTCGTAAATGTCGGTTATATAAATTTTAAAAAATGAAATAATATCGAAAGTTCTAAATAAGAATATATTTGGGCCCCATTGGCATTTGATTTCAAATTGACCCCTAAACCGCTCCCCGGGTGACAAATTCATCTGATTGGGATTGAAATGACATCAAATAAACTTCAAGAGAGCAAAACAAAATTCATATGGCCCTGAAAAGTATAATTTTTTGTAAGTTTTGGGGAGGAAACTGTAATAAGAAAAACTTTTAGGTTGGAATTAAATGATTTACGTAAGTGGAAATTTATTCGCGGGTGTAATTTCTGCTTCTACTTTTTCGAAATGAGATTTGATGGGTGAGAAGCATTCTTTTCAAAATCAACTAGAATATTTATGAAAAATAAAATTTGAATTCTTCAAAAGTTGAATAATTGATATTAAATCTCCAGTTTGTCTCTTTTTTTTTTTGTAATTACTTTAATTTATCATGTTCTTTTAATTATAAATCAATTGAAATTGAAATTATGTCAGACAAATAATGCTAATTTATAAAAAAAATAGATCAATTTTTTTTATAGAGAGAAGAGAAAGTGAGGGCTCATTCAGTATTTCGGATCCAGCTCTTACTAACGAGATGTCTATTTAAAAATAAAATAGTGCAATTTTGATAATAAAATTGAGACATATTTTTGTCAATAAAATTTATTTGTTTCAAACATATTCTTAAAAACCAATCCCACATTTACAACGTGAAATATAACGTAAAAATTCATCTTGTTTGTATGAAAAAACTAAACAAAAGGATAAAATTGTTATAGTATGATAGTTTGGTCAAACACAACAAAGAAGATAAATGGTGACGATTGCGCACGTGCGTGATTATAGCCTACGTACTTCAATCCTATCTTCAGATAAGGTACTTTATTTTTTTTTTCCTCAAAAAAATCAACGTACTTTGATCCTATCTTAAGGTATTTTATGTTCTTTTTCAAATACAGGAGATATAATATAATCTTGATTAGGATAATTTATTTTATGTGAAAAATAAATCATGAAAATTAAGATGACGACATGCATCTTTCAAATGGAGTAAAAAAAAGAATTGTATTGATTAACATGTCAAATATACTCACGCGTGTAAAACGACGAGAACTTGTTTAACGGATTAAATAATATTTTTAGAGGTAAATTAGATAAAGAAGCATACAAAAAGTGCATGGCAACTCGTGTTTGACTGGTTATTACTAAGCCAGGCTGCCTTGTGTTTTGCGTTTGATATTTGAGTATTAAATGTTACTTAAATTACTATCACATTGGGTTATTATTTGCCCATGGAAACTTGGCGTTTACATCTTAAGTTTCTTGCTTATGGGACATCAGCGCCTCCATCCACATATATATATATATATATATATATATATATATATATATATATAAAGGAAAAGATTTACTTATGGGACATCAGCGCCTACATATATAGTATTTTATTTTTTTTAGTGTGAGACTGAAATATTATGTTTTTAAAAAATAAAAATTCTTTTGAATTTACACGTACGTCTAAACCTGACAAAATTGACTCAAACGCAAAATTCCACCCAAATTCGCAAAAAAAAAGACCTAAATCTAACTCAATCAAAATAAATATTCACTGGGTCAATCCAAAATCGATCTATTTTATTTTTGAACCTAAGCCAATACCTACTGAATCAACCCAAAACTGATCAATTTTATTTTTTAACCTATTGGGTCAATTTCATATTTTCTTTTAAAAACCATTAAATGTTTGGCTTTGTGACTAATTCTCTGTTTATGCAAATTTGTGTGTGTGTATATATATATATATATTATACTATGCTTTATTTGTGGTGCCTGTTCTCAAGGATATAGCAAAAGTTATATCATAGTCAATTTCCTCGCATATATAAAGCGTTTGTGCATAAACTATATAATTAAAAAAAATTTAATGTGGGCTTTTTAAAATACAGAAATTCAATATTATAGTAATTTTACTTTTTTCCTAACATTATTCAATAAATGAAATAGATCAATGCGTGACAGCAGAAAATTCAGTTGAGTTATAAATTTCTAACTTGTGAAATTTGCGGATAGAATTATAATAAAGAAAAAAAATTAGCAGATACAACTAAATTTATTTTGAAATTTATTTGTAACACCACTTACTAATCACTTGATTTACACGAGATAGACTATAATTTTTTTTTTCTGAATCTCAAATATCCAAACAATTCAAAGACAGTAATATATATATACATCCAACTACTCATAACATCATGTTGCTGGTCATACACTCAAACTTATATACATTGTTCCACATGAATCTCAAACTCAACTGCTACTAATAAAAATATATACATGCCAAGATAACTTCAATGCTAGATAAGTATATACATGCCAACAAGGGATAAAATTTTCAAATCAATCTTTCTTCTCTCGAACTTCAAGCTACCTTGTATACTTGCTCCACTGTTACATCAGGACCTACACGCAGTAAATACTACACGCTGAACATTAAATATGCTCAGTAGTGACTATAAATCTAAAAATTTCTCGTACATGCATAACTATATTATTCATGCAAAATTTTCATTCTTTATCATCACATGCATAGCTAATAGTATTTTTATGTTAAATTTAGTCTAAGACTATTGCTTTGGGAAAACTTCCATCTTAGTCCTTAAATTCTTCTTTAATCACAAAATTGACTCTTTTACTCTTTAATTACCAAATTGCCACTAACTACTTAATTTCATTTCATATTTAGCCTTTGGCTTACAAATTACCAATTGGTCCTTGTTTTACCTTTTTCATGTAAAATTTCACTTTAGTCCTTCTAACTTATAAAGGTTCAATTCCAACCTGTTTGATTGCTATTTCTTTTCACTTTTACCCCTAATTTAATTTTTTGTCATTTTACCTTTAAAATGCACTACTTAGGGCTAGTTACCAGTTTGACCCTAACTTTTACTTTCTTTCACTTAGGTTATTTTTCAATTTAACTCATAATTCACTACAAGAAAAATCTCAAATCTCGACGGAAAATTACCGACGGAAAAATAATTCTGTAGGCAAAATTATCGGTGAACAATGTGTATTGCAACGGAATAACAAATCCGTCGTAAATAATGAAGGAAAACTTTTCCGCTAAACTTTACCGACGGAAATTAGCAACGAAATCAAAGATCCGTCGTTACATTGGCGCCAATTTTTTGCGGCTAAAAAGACACGAAATTTACCGACAGAATTATTAATCACATTTTCGTTGGTAAATTACCTACGAAAAAAATTCCGTCGCTAATGTGCCAACGGAAAGATAATTCCGTAGGTAAACAAGATCCCGTAGGTAATTTACCTACGAAAACCTAATTCCGTCGGTAACTTATCAATGGTTTTATTTTCCATAGGTATTTTCGTAGGTAATTTACCGACGGAATCATATTTTCATAGGTAAATTCCTTACGGAAATTTTATTCCGTAGGGAAATTTAAATAAATTTTAATTTGCTCTTATTCTTATTTTTTTGGTCAATAGATGCTTTTATCACTCAAGGAAAATTCATTTTCATTTGTAATCACATCATTGAATGTTTATATTTGTATTATGTGGGTCACATAATAAATTGAGCCACTTTATGGATAAAATGGACTAGACTATTAGAGAATGAATTTGAATTGCATGTTGATGGACAAATTAAATTCAAATCAATTTAAATTTTGCCACATCTAAGTCTTTTATGATTTTATTTAGTAAGGATTAAAAAATTTGGGTAGGAAAAACAACACTAGCTTGTATATAAAAAATACATGCGTATTTACCTTTTTCATTATCTTGTTCCACATTTTGCTAGTGAACATTTACTTGGCGTTATAGAATTATAACCTCTATACAAAGACTACTTTGGAGAGCAATGATAGATACTACGTGTTAATGTTCCACTAGCGATCGAAATTTTCACTTGAAATTTAAATTTCATTTTTCTTCATTTACGTTAGTGATAACCGAACTGAGCCATCACAAGCATTAATTGCTAGGCTATTTCAATTAAAATAATATAAAAAAATCTCTTTAATAATTTAAAGTTTATTATTTAATTGTCAGATGTTGATATTCAAATTTAAATACGTGCCCATCTAACCAGTTAAAACTCAAAAAAGCCAAGATTGCAAATCGGTTTATTAAACAGTCATAACGAAATGAGTAATATTTTTTATTACAAAGTAACAAATGAGAAAGAAAAAAGTAAAATATTGGGTATAATTTATTTATCTCAATTAGTAAAACCACAGTGGAGAGTTTCTTAATTTAATCCAATTTGCAATAATATCCCTTTCTTTAAAACTCACTGTTTTACACACACGCCGCGCGCGCGCGCGCACACACACACATATATATATATATATAAATACCTAAGTTACCTTACACCTTACAGAAAGCCCTAATTTCCAGCCGCCTCCTCTCTATTGTCTTCCCTTTTTCGATTTTCTTTGGTTCCTCTTCTTCGATTCTTCTGGTAAAACTGCAATTCGATTCTTTTTTGGTGTCCGGTCAGAAGAAGATTAGTGGAAAGGTTGGCTTTTAAAGGGATCTCAGAGCTCATATTGGGGCTGTCTTATTTTTATCTTATTGCACATGTCTTTTTTTCAGATTACTTAGTACTGTCAGTTTTGCTCTGCTCTTGCTTATTATGCTGTATTTTTTTTTCAGCCTTTGTATATTTAGCTTATGAGGTAAAACTTGCTGGTCCTGTTCAATATCGATGGATTTATCCGTTTGAGAGGTAATTACATATGAAATTTAGATATTGCTTATAGTATGTTTTCATTAGTTGCTTTAATTAAAATACTAATTAATGTAGGAATTTGTATCACTTAAAGCAAAATGTTAAAAACAAAGCTAGAGTTGAAGGATCGATACGTAATGCATACCTAGTAGAGGAAACAAGTACATTTTGTTTACATTATTTTGAGCCACATGTGCATACAAGAGAAAGAAAAGTTTCTTGTAATGATGATGGGGTGAAATGAGTGAAATTGATGGTAACTTATTGATTTTCACATATCCTGGCCGAACATATGGATGATCAAGCAGAAGAATGTTAACAGATGAAGAAATAGAGGCTGCTCATGGTTACATTTTATTGAATTGCCAAGAGGTTCAACCTTTCGTGCAGTAAGTATGATTAAATTTTTAAATTGTTATATTTTGGTATTCAAGATTGGGTTGATATAATTTTCTTACCAAATAATGTTGTTTTTAGTATATATAAAAAATGGTTATGTGAGCTAATGCCAGAAAAAACACAAGATGATATCAATAAAGAGGTCGATAAATACTTTCCTCGATGGTTTGAAAAATATGTAAGTTTTGACTTCCTAGGTATGAAATGAAAAAATTATGGCACTAAGTCTAAATGACATTAGACTAAATTATATGTAACAATTTTGTTTTTATATGTAGGCTTCATAGAATTAAATAGAAAATAAGTTTATATGTGATCTTGCAAGAGGACCTTTACGAAGTGTTAAATTGTATATGGTGTATTTCGTTAATAAATACAAATTTCATATCGAATCTCATGCTCATAGCATGGCAACAATAAATAGTAGTGTTTGCATACAGGGAGAATCAATGGATTATTATGGTAAAATTATTGAAATCCTTGAAATTGAGTACCCCGCATTGCCAATAAAACAAAGTGTGTTATTTAAATGTGAATGGTTTGATCCTACTCCTAATGTTGGAACAAAACTACATAGCCAATATAATCTAGTTGAAATCAACAAGTGAAGAAGATTAAGTCAATTTCAACCTTTCATTTTGGCAATGCAAGTGAATCAGGTGTATTATGTTTCGTTTTCTGGCTTAACATGAGACAAGTTAGATTGGTTGGCTATTTGTAAAATAAAATCGAGAGATGTTTTTCCAATACTTGGAAAAGGAGAAAATAAAAGGATAGAAAGTGAAGTGTTTCAGGAAGAAGAATCGGAGGTTCATGAAATAAATGAAGATGTAACATACGATGAGAATGAACCGTTAAATGATCCTAACCATGAATATGTTGATATTTCATCTGGAGAGGAAGAGGAATATATAGAGGGCGAGCGATCTGAAGCTGAGTCTGATTTTGATTCTAATTCTTCAAAAAATTCAGATGACGGTGATTTTGATTTACAATTAACTGATGATAGCAATTAATTGGTGTAAGTAATTTAATATTATATGATTACATTTATTATTATATCAATATATTGTTACATATATTTAATTAATATTGTTCTAATATGAAATAATTAAATCCATATATTTCAGATTCAAAGATATGCCACCAAAGAGAAAGAAGGGCATGCTGCCGCCAAGGCTCAGGTTTCCATTGAGGGGAGCCTCCAGTGCACAACATATGAGACATCACCTTTCCCACCAATAATCCCTATAGATTCACCTACCTTCGAGTGTACTACACCATCCGGAACCCCTACAACATCTACACCATCACCATCTATAGGTGAAACGTCTACTCCCACACCCAATAATGAATCTGTACCAATTAAGCAAATAAGATCACCCACTAAGGATAAAGGCAAAGGCATGTAGCCCGGAGCAAAAGGAGTTGATGGACGGATATACATTACTATTCTCAATAATATGTGAGTGAAAATCACAAATAATGTTGTACATGATTACACTAATATTTTATACAATTATTGTAGCATTTAATTTGAAAATTATCTTAAACTGAATATCTATTATAGGTTGGTTCTATCCGGACTGTGCTCTCGTAAGATCTCCTCCAAATTCAAGGAGAAAATAGAATTTGATGGTAATATGTGGAAGAATCTCTCCCAGGAAACAAAAGATCTCTATTATCAGGAGTTTGAGGCACATTTAAATAACATCTTTTTACTTTAATTAGATTAGTGTTATTCTTTATAAACACTTACAACCTTTTATTTTTATTTTTTCAAAAAGAATTTTTTTGGGATTCGAAATTTGATGCTATCATTTACGATGTATGGGAGAGTCGAGCTCGTGCACATTACAAAGATTTTGTTAGTTCCCATAAAATTAGTGGTGTACGACCTTTTTTTGTATCTGAAGAAATATGAAACAATTGACAAAATTCTTGGACAACGTCCAAGGAAAAATTTATTTCTGAGCAAAATTTGAGTAACAGACGGGGAGGACCGGAGGGGAATAGTTTACTTGTGCACACTGGTGGATCTATGACCCACCAGGAGCATGCAGAATGCATTGTACGTATTATAACTTGACATTTATATTTTGAATTATGTACTTTTGATGGAACCTGCCATTCTTTTATAAGCATTTAGAACTTGGTGGATTTGTTGATGTTTTTAACTTATTTCTATCTATATTTATACCGCGGATAGTACTTTTCATCAGTTTTCATCTTTAATTTGATGTATAATAGTTTTTAACCATGTAAAAGCTTTTTCTTAATTGTTGGGATTTGTTTAAGTTTGATTATTATCTGATTATTTTAAGATGTCTTTTAGGTAGTTTATTCCATAGAAATGGTAGAAATTAACATAGAGTATGGTTGATTGGCTCATTTTATATGTTAGACAATGTTAATTTCTTTGCTATTTGAGATTTATGAATGCGAAAGTTGATAGATGGTTTGGATTTTCTTCTTTGATGGCTAATTATTATTGTTGAATAAATGTCTTACGTTAATTTTTCTATTATTCTGGGAAATTAGATTCTTGGTGCCTTATTAATGGCTACCTTGTTGAGATTTATTTTTTATTTAACAAGAGTTAATATCAAAAAAATATAAGAAATTCTGCTAAAATTTTTGCAAATCATAAATAATTTACCTATTTTCTATGTAGGAAAAGTCTGCTGGCCAAAAGGCTACATCGCGACATGTCTTTGTGCATACTCACACTAAAAAGCATGATGATGTAACATTCATCAACGAATGATGTAGGCAATTAAATGTATGTAAAGTATATATTTTAATATTAATTTTATACATAATATTAGTTTAAAATTATCACTAACTAGTATAAATAATTATAATGATAGGATCAATTACAGGAGGAGGTACAACAACAGTCACAAGATAACCCCAATATTGATGAGAATCAAACGTACTTATAGGTAGTTAGTGGTAGGGACCGTCGAGGCAGGATTTTTGGCCTTGAATCTTTTGCAAATACATAATATACGCATGCCTCCACATCTAATACAGTTGTCTCCAGTAGACAAGCTACATCCAATGAGCAGGTTGTTACACTTCAGAATACATTTAGTCTGTTAGCAAGTCAATTGCGTGAGACTATGGAATATGTAGCTGAGCTCCGTAATCAAATAAAAGAAGTAAAGGGGGAGGCGACACATCACAGCATCCAGATGATCCACCTGTGCCAACAATGTAAGGCTTTAAATTTTATGTTAACAGTGACTGCAATTTGGAACTTGGTGGATTTATAGATGTTTTTTGGGACTTGTAACAGTGACTGCAAATGTGGAACTTGGTGGGACTTGATGTTTTTTAGGACTTGTGAACTTGGTGGATTTGTTGATATTTTTTGGGATAATATTTATGATTTATGAACTTAAGAAAATGATTTGATGTGTTATTGAATATTATAAATTTTATATTATAATATGAATTAGGCATCTATTAATTTATTACTGTAAATTATATATTTTATATTATCATAATGATGAAGTTTACACTATATAGGAAAAAAAAGAAAAAATTTGATATTTAATATTTTCTGACGGAAATTTAGCAAACCAACGCTAAAAATATAGACAATATTTAACAATGAAAATAATTTTGTCGCTAATTTTGCCTACGGAATATAATATACCGTAGGCAAAATTGCCTACAGTGTGGTTATTTCCGTCGGTAAATTTACCTACGGATTTTCAAATCCATCGGCAAAATTGCCTACGAAGTACTTTTTTCCGTCGGCAAATTTATCTATGGAATTTTAATTCCGTCGATAATTTTTTTAAATTACGACAATTTCTTGGTCTGCACTTTCCGATGGACTTACCGACATAAGGTGTTTTTCGTAGGTAAATTTACCAATGGAAATATTTTCGTCGGTAAATTTACCAACGAAAATATTTCCGTCGGCAAATGTACCAACCAACGTTACTACTTCGCCATTTTCCGTCGCTAAATTTCGTCGGTATTTTGGTTTTCTTACGAAAATTCACTCATTTCGATCAGAAATTTCCGTCAAAAAACTGAATTTTTCTTGTAATGATTTCACTACACAATTGCACCTTTCAATTCATTATTACCATTATGCCCCTAGTATCACTTTGGCTGTAACGTCTCGAGTTTTAAAGGTCCGATTAGCATGATCGGATTAATCCGATTAAAAAAAAGGACGTGATAAAATAAATGACTACATAAAATAAATAAATAAATACATACATGCTATCAACCACTAAATAATTGACAACAAATAAATAATGAAGTAAAATATGGAAATAAATTATTAATTGATTAAGTATATATATATGTGTATGTGTGTGTGTGCATGTGTGTGTGGAAGAGAATTAACAATAATAATAATAATGATGATGATGATGATAAGAACCAAAAGGTCTCTAGAATTTTTTGGCTCTAAGACTCACGTGGCCACAAAAAAGGGGAAAAATGAGGGTGAAAGAGAAAGAAGAGGGAGGAGGGGAGGCAAAAGCAGGGGAGAGGGCCCGATCAATCAACGACGCCACATCGGTCTCCCTGCCACCGACAACAACTCGCGCCGCCGCATTCCTCCTCATAGCCGACGTTGATTCTCCTCATGGCATTCCTTACGCTGGTTCGTCCTTCCTCGTTTCTCCCTCTTGGCTGAAGCTTGTTTCCTCTCTCTCCAGTGACCTGGGACGACAATCGGTGACCAAAGTTGGCTTTAAGATTAGTGAGTACTCCATTAAATCTAGTTTTAAATCTAATTATTAGGACTTTATATGCATGTTGCAATTTCAAAAAAAATTAAAATTAGGAATTTCTAGATATACTTTTATACTGTTAATTTGAAATAAAAAGCTTATTAAGGGGGTATAAATTAAATAGTAGAGTTGAATGGCCTAATTACCCGGTGAAATTAATCTTGCCTTAAGTAAGCGTTTCATTAAATTGTGTTGGCTCAATTTTATTTTCCAAGCACTTTATTATGAATTCTTTGAACTTAGACAAATAACTTGTGGATTTGTGATGTTGGGTGTACATATTTGTTTTTATATCCTGTTTACGGTTTGAGAACAAAATGATATCTTGTACATGTTGATACATTTGTTGTGAGTTACACCTGGTAGTAATATTGTGTGTTGATGTATATTGTCAGTAGAATAGTAAGTAACAACAATTTATTGATGTGCAGTTATCAAACTTAATTTTACATACACTTTAGATTATGTCATAAATGCTCTTAGTAGACAACATTTCAAATGTTTTAAATAAATGAAAGATGATTTATAGCTATTAATATTATCAACTACTATTTTATTATTTGGCATTTTATGTAATACGTTGTTATGTCTATTTTATCCTTTTATATGTATAAATATTCTTGTTATTTAGCATTATGATTTTAAAGTTCTTCTGCTAATGTTATATATCAGAAATTTATGTCAAGTTATAATCATAAGTTATTTTTGTTTAAAACTAAAATCATTAGCCATCCAACAAATGCAAATTCTTTTGATTGAGCTGTCTACCATGGAATTATAAACACGTTTTTAATGATTGCAAATTTTCATTTAATACAATTCGAAGGTGTTATATTTTTAATGCTTGTGATCTATATATTAGAATTTTTTTTGTCGGGATATTATGGCTTGTTTGCTTTAATTAGATATAACAGCAGGAAAATCTATGATACCTTTATTTTAGAGCAAAATTTGATTAATTGAATTTCATTACAATGGATTAGCTTGTGTTATTTATTTGGTTTAGTTGTGAGGTCTAAAAGGATGTCATTGCTCTAATTGCAAGAATGTCTTCTGACCTTGTTTGTTAATATTCTATTATTTCAAATTATCCTTTCTTTTGAGAAATTGTGATTATAATAAAAATGTATATTGCTACAAGTGCTTATGAAAATAAATATGTATAATTTAAATTAAATGATGTCTTGATACTGACTATGTGAATTAGATTGATTTGCATAATAGTGACTATGAATTTTTGTATAACTTGAACAGGATGATTGGCGAGTAATTCACAAATTGATGATTTTATATTTGCCCTTAGTAGTCTAGATAGGAGTTGGGGTAATAGGATAAAGTTGGCATGCCAATTAGGAAAATCTAGCAGTACTGCGTTTTAAATGCAATTACCGGATTGGATGGCTCCAAAAGCTCTTCCGGTAGATGCAATTAAATTGAGTTGTGGGCTGGATGGCTTCGAGAGCTCGGTCCACAAGTGTATATAAATAAATATGTATTGAATGGCAATTGCCGGATTGAATGGCTCCGAGAGCTCTTCCGGTAGATGCAATTAAATTGATTCATGGGATGGATGGCTCCGAGAGCTCGGTCCACAAGTGTATATAAATAAATATGTATTGAATGGAAATTATCGAATTGAATGGCTCCGAGAGCTCTTCCGATAGATGCAATTAAATTGAGTCGTGGGTTGGATGGCTCCGATAGCTCGGTCCACAAGCGTATATAAATAGATATGTATCAAATGGTGAGCCGTATGGTTTTGAGGACTAGCTCTCGTGTTTAAATCCAATTTATCCAGCTCGATGCAAATTTCACTTGATATACTAGAGGCAAATATTGCAATCAAATAAGGAAATAAAAGTTGACGCAAGTATTTTATTCAATATTAATAAACAGTTTATGAAATTTGTACTGTGATTAATTTGAATTATGACTAATTACAACTAATTATGATTGGGATTGATTGGTATTTTATACATATATTCGTATCGTGATTAACTATGCGTTACACAGTCTGGAGTATTATGATGCAATTAAGGAGGTGTATAATATAATTACGTATCTATAAGTGTTCGAAATGAGATATTCATGCCCAACTCAGATTACTTATTTGAAGTACTAGGTTAAACTTCGAAATTGAAGAACTACATGGTTCTGATTCCCCAAGCGGGATATGTAGGAAGCTTGAGAATCGATATCTCAAGTCCGAACCAATTTATATTCCTATGATTATGCATAATTTTAATATGTACACTGAACCATGATGACACAAATTTCATATATATGATTGTGTATATGAGTAAATGTTTATAATTATGATGAATTAAGTTTTTATTTTCAAACTGATTATGTAAATTGCGATTGATTAATTGATATTGTGAAAGTAGTTATCAGATGTTAAAAATGTTTTGATATTCTTTGTCACAGGAAGTTACCAATAATAAGGAAAATTATGTCGAAATTTTTTTAGATAAATTAGTCAAACCTTAGAGTTGATCCTCTTATAGAGACCTAAATTCGTGTGTGACATCTGGTATCCGGGTCTTTTAACTAGCCGGGTATTGGGTGTTACACTGGCAAAATCTACAGACTGAATATAAGGGACGTAGGCCACATCACTGTACTTAGGAATGATCCCAAAGGACCACTCCAACACTTTCACTCAACACTTAACACTGACCTATGAAAATCGTTACGATTTTATCATAGTAAAGCAAGTCGTCATGCCTTGCACCGCGGTAAAAGTATCCCTATGGTTAGTCATTTATATCCTGAACTAGATTTAAATTGCCTGACCACTACCAAGGGCAACATTTTATTATTAAATTAAACATTTCTTTTCACAAACTAATATTTTCATTTACCTTTATACTTTAATACACTAGTCACTTAATTCATTCATCAATTTTACATAATTTATGAATTATTTTACTATAATTCACTTTACATAATACTAATTCACTATCAAAAATATTCATATAATTCCAATAAATTCCAAATAAATTCATAGGCACCTAATTTCATAATTATATTCATTTAAAAGAATTAATCACTAAAAATAATCAAATTACACATCATTTTCTTTTAATGTCTCATTTGGCCACCAAAGGAATTTAACCTCACCTCCACTTTTAATTCAATTTAATTATCACAATAATCTTAATTAGGGTCCTAAATTACTAATCTAAAGCCAATTTCAATTAAACATGCATTTTTCTTATTTTTGCTTAGTTACATAATGCATAATTGGGCTTTAATTAAAGAAAATTTCTGAAATTTATAGTCATTAACCTCTTTTACTTAATAAATCTTCCTTAGGCTTCCCTTTCCTTGCTTTTCCCCTTGGAAGATTGAATTTCACTTTGGGAACCTAATAAGGGCCAAAATTCAATTAATCAAAATCCTAACTTCTTGATCTTAAATGCTGAAATTGACAGCAAAATTACATTCTAAATATCAAAAAACACTTGTAAGTAACTTTAAAACCAACCAAAATCTTTAATTCCACTTACCCTTGTTTGAACTCCTTCACTTTCCTCTTCGATTTTTCCCAATGATTCCACTTAAATCAATGACTAGAGCCCTAAAATAGTTTCTAGATACATAGAACTACACATATGAGGCTTGGATTTAAGGGGAATTTAAGAGGAGGAATGAAGAAAAATTGATAGAAAAAGAAAAATGGAGGTTCGGCCAAGGGAGAGCAGAAAGAGGGCTGAGAGAGATGAGCTAAAACATAAAAAATCTGATTCTAAACCCCTTTTATACTGGTCCAATTGGTTTGGGTTTTTGGTACAACCAAAAGCCTACCCAATTAAACAAAAAACCCCATTTTTTAAAGCCAAACTTGTAAATTTTTAAAATTATTTCACTTCCCAAATCCATTGCCCTAAATTAAAATTTTATAATTCATATTACATAAAAACTAGGCTGTACACAAAATTTCAGCCCAATCGGAATCCGTCATTGGTCCGGTTCAATCAAATCGATCCGATTCGATAACTACCGCTATCACCGAAAAATTCATTTTTTATATCAAAATATTCTACATGAAATTTCATTAAGATCTACAAAATCTGACAATTTTTGGAATTCATTTACTATTTTTAAAAATTCGATCAAAGTCGAGTCAACCCTTCTTGCAAGGAAAATTGATCCACTAACTTTTTCGTATTTTTGACTTTTGAAAGCCTATTTGACCTCGGTTTCACTTCAAATTTTAATTCTAAACTAATCATGACCAATATTTTTCGATGGTCAAATAAAATATTTTTCATCATCGGATGAAGTTTTATTTTATTTTCTGTTCGGAGTCACTATTCACTGTCAGAAAATATTGTTCACAGCTAACTCAGTGTTAAAGTCATGACATTATTAATCTCAGAAATTATACTTATAATATATATGTAGATAACGAAAACAATAGAGAAGTTTCTCCAAGTTATTTGAGAGCAGCATCTTGTTATGAGCTTTTTTTGCCCTCATTATTACAGTTTATTAATTTTGATCAGATCAGATCAGACATATTGATTCTCAAATTTTGACGGTATTTGCTGCAATAAGCTTGGAAATGGTTTGATAATCAGTTTAAATGCCTTAGCAAGAATTTCAGGACTAATCCCACTTCCAAAAACAGAAGTTGGCAAAGAAGACGTTCCTGCATTTGCATTGCCAAACATCCCGAGAGCAACAGCAGGCGAATCACTCTTCGTGTTGACCTGAAAATGGACGAGCCCTTTCGGGAAAATAAACAAGTCAGGAGCCTGAAGAGTTTGTGTAAAGAGCTTGTTCGTGGTATCGACAAACCCGACTTCAAGAACTCCCTGTAATACCATTAATAGCTCGGTTGATCTTGGATGAACATGAGGAGGATTCATTCCCGAGGGAGGATATATAAGGGCGGCCACCGATACACTTTGTCCTTCCAGGGCAGGAAATTCTTTCATTGATGCTTTTGCTACAATTGCTTTTGTGCCTGTTATGTTCAAATTTGCTAGCTCTCTGAATCCTGTATATGAGAAGAATTGGCTTGTTGTGTTGGTCGGATCGATCCCAAGAGGTATTAAGAAATCTGTCAGGATATTCGGGTCTCCTGCATTAGCTAAACTTGCCATTATCATGGCAAAGACAAAGAAGCTGAAAACCTTTGCCATGTATGGATTTCAACTTGATTAATATTTCAAATTGAGCTGAAGTTTCATGTAGTTGTTTGCGGGTACATATAGGTAGTGAATCAGGAGATATAGCGGACTGTTCAAAGACTTTTCATTTTTTTTAATACTAGTTGGCAAGCAATTCTTCTTAGTTATTTGGTAATTTCTTTGTTTCTTACATGAAACAATATCGGTATATGATTCCAGGATATCAGAGGGTACTGCTGTTCGTTTTGTATAGTAAATAAGTCAGGGAGATAACAACACAAGAATTTTCCTATTATAAAAAGCAAACAAACACATGATCCAGAATCACTCTCTAAATCTGTTGAGAATTAAGCTTGATAAATGATTAAGATATATAATTACAATTGAAATAAATAAGGGATATAGATCTTTGTACAATTATATATATGCACATTATATGAAATAGTCGCTTAAAGTCGATTTCCTCTGTCGTAATCTCCTTTCCTCGGAAAGTTTCTTCGCAAACCTGTTTATACATATAATTGTTAGAAATTGAAAACTGCATTCTCATTTTAATGGTAAAACAATTAAACTAATTATGGGAAATATTATTAACAAAACAAAGAAACAGAGCAAGAAGAAGAAAAACTGCTTCTATTGTATTACTCAATCTTACTCGAATACATTAAGCGAATACATGAAGGTTGTAGCTTATATAGTGTAACTAACAACCAAAACAGAAAAGTAACTAAGGTTACAAGAAAAGAAAATAAGAAAAGAGAACTAACTATAGGTAGTATTAGTAAACTAACTACAGTTAAGAAATAATAACAACTCGTTAGTCTTCAGCCCCCCCTCCAGTTGAACTTTGATGAACATCCAGCAAAGTCAACTTGGAGCAGAACTTAGAGAACAAATGAGAACAAAGAGGCTTAGTAAACAGATCAGCCACTTAAGCAACAGAAGAAACATGAATAGGAATAATGAAACCTTCTTTAAACTGATTTCGAACAACATGGCAATCTATATCAATGTGCTTGGTACGCTCATGAAAAACAGGATTAGAAGTAATGTAAATTGCCGACTTGCTGTCACAGAAGAAAGAAATAGGACGTGAAATAGGAACCTAAAAATCAGCCAAAATTTAACTGATCCATTGAAGCTCACAAACAGTAGAAGCCATAGCACGATATTCTACCTCAGCCGAACTCCTTGAAACCGTGTTTTGCTTCTTAGTTTTCCAAGAAATAGGACAAGAACCCAGAAATATACAATAACCAGTAAGTGATTTTCTGGTTTTTGGACAAGTGGCCCAGTCTGCATCTGAATAAGCTGTCAAAGTAAGATCAGAAGTAGAAGAGAAGAACAAACCCAAGGAAGGCTGCTTCTTTAAATATTTGAGAACATACAAAGCTGTCCGCATGTGAACCTCTCTTGGTGAGTGAAGATGCTGACTTAATTGTTGCACTGTATAAGTAATATCAGGCCTAGTAAAGTCGAGATACAGCAATCGTCCCACTAAGCATCTATAATTAGAAGGATCAGATAACAAAGGACTTGAGACATCAAGAAGAGATACACCCTTAGGAAATGGAACATTCTTGGGCTTAGAACCTAATAAACCCGAAGAAGTAAGTAAGTCAAGAGTGTATTTACGTTGATTGAGAAAAATACCGCTTGTAGTTCGAACAATTTCCAGCCCCAAGAAATACTTTGCTTCACCAAGATCTTTAATAGAAAACCGTGAATCAAGAGCAGCTTTCAGTCGATCAATGGCATGCTGAATATTTCTAGTGATCAACAAGTCATCAACGTATACTAGAACTACCAAAGTATCAGTAGAAGAATGAGGAATAAACAAGCAATTATCATGTAAAGACTGAACAAAACCATAGTCTAATAGAAAACCCGTCACTCAGTATTCCACTGCCTTGAAGCCTGCTCAAACCATAGAGAGAACGAAGAAGCTTGCAAACCTATCCTTGTTTCACTTTGCCATATCCTTCAGGAGGCCTCATATAAACTTCTTCCTCGAGAAATCCATGCAAAAAAGCGTTATTGATGTCAACTTGATGAAGAGGCCAATCACGAGCAGCAACAATCGCCAGAAAAAGTCGCACAGTCACCATCTTCGTAACAGGAGAGAAACTATCTGTGTAATCTGTCCATATACTTGATTATAGCCCTTTGCAACGAGTCTAGCCTTGTATTTGTTTATAGAACCTTCCGGGTTTAGTTTCTACTTGTAAACCCATTTACATCCAATAGCTTTCTCGTTCTTCGGTAACTCTGTCAATTCCCAAGTATTATTCTTCTCAAGAGCTGTTAATTCATCTTCCATTGCTTGAATCCATTCAGGAACGGACTTGGCCTTATTATAACTCTGTGGTTCATGATTCATAGTAACTTGAGCTAGAAAATCAGAATAAACTGGAGGAATCATAGAGTTAGTATAAAAAGGAAAAGTGCAAGGAACATAAGGAGAAGTATGTGCTGCTGAAACATGATTGACAACATAATCTTTAAGCCATGTTGGTTGTCTTCATATCCTTGTATTAGATCTACCCACCACCTCTGGAATGGACAAATTTTCTGCATGATCATCTTGAACATGTGTACCGGAATCACCTTGAGGAAAAGAATCAGCAACAAAAGGAACATCATCAGGTACAAGGTCATGAGGCAAGACTGAAGAATCCACTGTCATGGGCATAGAACCTTCAACATCAGTAACAGCAATCCATGGAATAGGAGTGTCAGTCAAATCATAAGTAGTAAATTCATGTTCAAAAGGAAATACATTCTCATGAAAAACAACATCCTTAGATATAGAAACCTTCATATCATCCAGTCGATACACCTTGTATCCTTTTGTCCCTGAAACATAACCCAAAAAAACTCATTTACTTGCCCGAGCAGCAAATTTATCTCTTGGAGGTTTGGTATGTGTTATTTAACAAAGGCAACCAAAAATCTTCAAGTCAGTAAAATCTGGTTGTCTTCGAAATAGAAGTTCATAAGGACTCTTCTAATTCAAAACAGCAGTAGGTAGCCTATTTATCAAATAAGTGGCATGTAAAACAGCCTCTCCCCAAAAACTAACAGGTAAATGTGCTTGTAATAAGAGTGCCCGAGCAACTTGTAAGAGATGTCTATGTTTACGCTCCACCCTTCCATTCTGTTGAGGACTATAAACACAAGTGCGCTGATGAATAATTCCTGATTTAGTGAGGACACTTTGACAAGCATGACCCAAAAAACTCCCCTCCATTATCCGTTCTCACAATTTTGATATTTGTCCCGAACTGGTTTTGAACCATCTTTATAAATTTTGAGACAATAGAACTAGGTTGATCTTTGGATTGCATAAGGAAAGTCCACGTACATCTACTATAGTCTTCTACAACAGTCAAGAAATAAAATGCTCCAGACAAAGATTGTTGTTTATACGGACCCCAAACATCCAAATGTACTAGCTCAAACAAAACAGCACTATGACTACTGCTCACAGGAAAAGAAACTCTAGTTTGTTTAGATTGAGCACAAATGTCACAAGCAATATTGGCAAGAGTTTTATTACTCAAAAAATTGAGTTTTCGTACAATCCTTGAAGAAGGATGTCCCAATCTCTTATGCCAAAGAGATGTATTACAAGAATCTTTATTTACACAACAAACATTATCAGCAACCTGCCATCTGCTAACATCAGGCTGATACTTACATCCATTTACAATTTCTTCATCAAAAGAGTGACTGTCAAAATGATATAAACTTCCAATAACCTTTCCAACTGCTACTACTGATTTAATCCTCAGGTCCTGTAACACGCAGATCGTAGGATAGAAGATGAACATCAGAGAATTATCCTTAAGCAGTCTATGTACGGATAACAAGTTATGCTTGAAGGAAGGGATATATAACACATTTTCCAAAACAATATCCCTGCTAAGTCTTATACTCCCCATCATAGCCACTTTATTCACTGATCCATCTGGTAATAAAACGGTTTTGGACTCACAAGTAATTTGAAGATCACAGAAAATGCTCTTATCTCCAGAAATATGATTGCTAGCCCCTGTATCGACTATCCAGCAAGCATTCTTCAAACAAACAGCATTTACAGATATAAGAGAAGAATTACCTGCAAATTCTTGAGCAAAATTGATGAATTCCTCTTGAGTCTGCTTCCCTTTCATCATCTTCAATAGCTCTTGTTGAATCAGTTCTCTCATGCTCAAATTAGTAGTACTTGTTCGTTCTTCATATATGTCTACATCATCTAGTGGTGTCTCAGCCATGTTTTCTTGCACAATCTTGCCTCCCTTCTTTTTCTGCTGCTTCTTCAATTCCATGTACCATTCCGGATATCCATGAATCTTGAAACAGGTTTCTTTTGTGTGCCCATCCATCTTGCAAAAACTGCAATACTTATCATCTTTCTTGAAGTCCTTTCTCTGCTGCTTGCTATTTGTCTTCTGTCCCTTCTGGTTGTTGTTGAACATAACAGCATTAGCCACAAGGCATTATTGTCACTTATTTCAGCATAGCTATCTGAGATTTGTTTCTGCTTCTCAACATTCAACAGCATTGAATAGACTTTATCTATGCTAGGATATGGATCCATCATCAATACTTGATTCTTAATATGATTATAAGACTCATTTAATCCCATCAAGAATTGAATAACCTTGGCATTTTCATTCAGGTTCATAATCTTGTCCGAAATTTCACAAATGCACCTTCCACAAGTACACTGAGGGACTGGTACGATACATTGCAATTCATCCTAAAGCCTGCATAATTTTGTGAAATACATGGATAAGCTGGAATTACCTTGAGTAATGGTTCCAATCTCTCGTCGCACCTGATATTCTTGAGGACCAGAAGAATCTCCAAAACGTTTCTCCAATTTATCCCACAAATCTTTGGCTGATGACACATACAAGAAAGCTTCGTGTAATTCCTTAGTGAGAGAATTAAGGATCCAAGATTCTACCATAGCATTCACACTAAGCCAGTCCTCATAATCATCTGAATCTTCAGCCGGCATTTTAATTTTTCCAATAATAAACCCTAGCTTATGCTTCGCAGCAAGTGCCTTCTTCATCGAGGTACTCCATGTTCTATAATTAAAGCCACTCAAAGGAGTAGACACCAGATTAATACCTGGATTGTCAGATCCCTACAAATCCATTGGATTTCTTGTAACTCCAGTCCGATTCATTCTTCGTGTAACTTCCTCTTGATTTCTGCGTTCTTGCATTGGTGGATCGATTGGCTCCTCCATCAATCTCGTAGCAAAACTCAATCAAATCATCTATCTTCAAGTTGCAATAAACTTGAAGTAAATCTTAACATGAACGAGGCTCTGATACCATATTAACAAAACAAAGAAACAGAGCAAGAAGAAGAAAAACTGCTTCTATTGTATTACTCAATCTTACTCGAATACATTAAGCAAATACATGAAGGTTGTAGCTTATATAGTGTAACTAACAACCAAAACAGAAAAGTAACTAAGGTTACAAGAAAAGAAAATAAGAAAAGAGAACTAACTATAGGTAGTATTAGTAAACTAACTACAGTTAAGAAATAATAACAACTCGTTAGTCTTCAAATATAAGTTTGATTTCCTTACAATTTAAAAACCTCAGCATTTGTGCCATAATTTTGAACTGGCTCAGATAGTCATGTCTCCAAATCCAGCCTGGAAACAGGTTTTTTCAGTAGCTCTTCACCAATGTGTACCAGCTTGTCCAGCTGCTTCTTTGCGGCTATATCAACTGAAGAATCTTTTCCAGTTAATTTATCCTCCTATCGTTTTTTTATCAAGAAGAATTCTTTAGCATTGTCTTATATATTAATAAAAAGGGCTAATGAATCTAATTAAACTAGAGAAATGTTAACTATAAATGAATTACTTGAATTCTCAAGTAGTTGTCTTCAGAATGAAGTGCTTGAAACACCACAGAGATGTGAAAATCAACCATATCTGCACTTGCTTGACTGAAAACATCTATTATGGGAACAGAACCACTACCATTAATCAACCAACCTAAAATGCCCCATTTGGCTGCCATTTTTGCATCATATTTCTGCTCACTCTTCGCAACGCCGGTGCCTATTGAGATTACTAGAAATCTCCCATAATCCGTCGGCGTAATTGGGAAGAAATCAGGATTTTCCTCGAATATTTGTTTGGTCACTTGTGATATGGCCACCAATGCCTGACAAATATTATAACGTACATATAAGCTATTTTTAAAACTAGCATTTTCTTTTTCTTCTTCAATGAACCATTAAATGTCATAATTAAGAAGTTACCGGATTATTTGCAGCAACACCACCATCAATGAGATTAAATTCTTTAACATTTCCATCGGTATCTTGATTCATGAAGTGGTGAGCAGGAAGGTAAGTTGGAGCCGCCGAAGTGCTGATGCATATGTCCGACAGTTCTGCATTTAAGCACGGTGACTTCTTTATCTGGACCAACTGAATTATATTATTTGCCACTTTCGTCAATGGGGAAAGAAAATTCAAAATATAAAAGGTTGTTCTAATTCTGATAAAATGGAGGCTAACGGTTAGACAATTCAAAATCAAATGGAGAAATTAAGGAGAGAAAAAAAACCTCATAAGTAGAAAAAATAGTTGGCTTCATATGTTTGATATCAAAAGTAGGAATCACAATATTAGTCAAAGCCTGGCGCAGTCGAGCCTTTCCTATTATTTCCCTTATCTGTTGGTGTAAGTATTTCCCATCATATTTGGGTGCAGTCAGTGACTTAAATATTTTCCTGATTGACCCAAAAATTCCCCTGCAAATTAATTTCAACCAAATTCTATTCAATTTCGGATCACAACATGCCAATTGACTGCTACGTTTGTGTTTGTGATTGATAGAACAGAACAGCTGTGTTCTATTAGACAGCTATATTCCATCGGTGATTACCTTCTTTGAGGAAAGATTTTAGGTGAGTGGGTGAGATAGAAGTCCTTGATGTCTTTGGCAGCAAAGAGAGGACGATTTTCTTCATTTGGAGCGGTTAACATTGCAGTTATGAGACCACCTGTGCTTGTTCCTGCAATCACATCAAAGTAATCTGCAAGTTGTGCATCTTCCCCATCAAGCTCCTGCTCCCAAGTATATAACAATATAATTAAGCTATAAACATAATATAAAAGCAAATAAAAGAAATATAATAAATTTGTACCTGAAGCTGTGCTTCAAGGTACGCAAGGATTGTAGCAGGAATGATCCCTCTAATTCCACCTCCATCAATGCTAAGAACGGTGATCAAATTCCCATAAGTTGGTGTCTGAATTTGAAACGATGATGACTTTCTTTCCATCTTCTAAAATATGTTTGCCGGTGAAGTAAGAAGGGAGACCTTGAGTAAGGAAAAACAAAGGAAATTAATTAATTATAAGATCAAATTTCAGGTCTAGAAGTTTTATTATTTTGCACAAGAATTAGGCATCATCAACGACCTATTTATAACCAACATCAAGACAAAATATTATATTTTACACGTAATTCAGTCTTAAAAGTATAATTCAAAATACTCAAAATATTTTTCAAATGTGTAGACTATATATCCATGCATATTCAAAGAGGAAAAATAAAATTCAATGTATAATTATCCCACGACAGTTAGTTAATTTAGAATTTTACTTAAATGATTAATTGATGACCAATTCAACTTAGCTTTATGCTCCAGAAACATTTGAAAGAGTTTTTGGTGTTGGTTGAATTATTGTAGCTTCAGAAACATTTCCCTATTTTTGAATTCAGACGCGCAATCCAGGTATATAATTGGTGAGCATAAAATTTATCCTACGTCGATTGTCGTTTTGTTTTTCACCTAGTCGTTTTCCTGGTGCTGCCATTAATATAAATCTCAAATGGACCCTCGCAAGTACCGTGCAGCTTTTGCATCATAGTATGGCAATGCTCAAATCTGCTATTTCTCGTATCTTATGAAATCAAATTAGGGAACTCAAAATTAACAGTGGAATTAATTTAACAGACTAATAAGGTCCCCTCAATCTAAAAATTGAGTAAAAAGCAAACATTTTATGTCTTTTAGATATTATTAACTTGATTAATGAATATTTATAAATCAAATTCAAACAATAATTTTTTTTTAATTGACTGAGTTGGGCACGGCCTATTTTAATGTGATATCATAATTAGATTTAATTTGAAGATACCAATTCATCTGAAAACGTCCAATCTTGTAAATTTATTCTTCAATTTTTCAGCTTTTCCCACTTGGAATTCAGATCTAATGCAACGAACTCCATACGATAATTATGCACTGTATGACATGATCGGAGTGCGTATCTTTAGCAGGTTTAAACAATTAAATTCAATCATAATCAAAATTAATGGATCAATTAGCTATTCGCTAATCACTAAAAGTTGTCCTAATAGCCAAGATAAAAGTGTAAGAACTAAGGACATTTTTTTAATTAGACATTAATTATGCCTCTCTTATGACCAAAACAAATTCACTATTCACTAATTAATTGACTTTTAAAGTGTGTGTGTGTATATATATATATATATATATATATATATAATGATACGAATTTAACATATAAATATCAGTAGTTTGCAAAATTTTACCAAACACTTATACTATTTTCTCTTTCAGCTATCGACTAATGGTATCAGTTATTAGCAATCGTTATTGGCTATTGGTTTGTAAGAACCATTAAACCAATTGAACCTTAATTAAGTATGAGACTAATTGATGGGCTAAGTCTTCAATTATTAATTTTTGGAAAATTAATTTATACCATTTGTTTTCCCTTAAAAATCAACAAAAGATAAATAAAAAGATTATTGTACTTTATCAGTTTCCAACTTTGATATAACTATAAGCAGCAACCTGGGATCAAACAGTGTCATGTACCTAATATCTATGAATGTGGCATAATCTCGGAGGTTTAGTTTTACTTTTATGCCTTCTACCCGACATCTTTAGCATGTCACATCAGCTTGCCTAATGTTTTTGCATTAATTTGAGGACGGCAGCTCATGCTTGAATCATGCTGTAACAAAAACATATTTAAATCTCTAGAATGAATTCATATCTGTTACGTAATTATCACATTATTAGATATTAAAAGAGAGATTTTTCACTTCAACAATTATCTTTCTTTTTTGAGTCCCTTATAACCATCCTATATATTATTAAAAATACTCAAATGAATATTAACTAAAAATTATATTTAAATAATATATATTAATAAAAGGGTTGTGTGTCACTTTCTAGTTGGGTCTTTTCAACAAGAGATCCATTTCTTTTTTATGTGTCTCTCCAATAAGGAGAGACCATAAACTTCAACTTGGACATACTAAACTTTCAATTCAAAAAAGTTAAGAATCAAAAACTTAAAAAAAAAAACAAAAAAAGAATTGGGTTGCACCATATATATAAAAGAGTATGCAATAATGATATATTTGGAATCAAATACCATAGTCTAATAACAAAATTCTGATTAATTAATAAGATTGGTTGATAATTTTGTGAAAGATTTTTATAAAAAGTTTCATTGACTCCTAATGGATTTTGTTGTTGTGAGAATTCTTAATTCATAAGTTGAAGGTACTTATGTCACCACAAACTGAAACCAAAACAAGTATTAGATTTGAAATTATATTGGTGTTAAAGATTAAAAATTGACTTGTTATACTGGATATAAAACCAAATATATTGATATCTTGGTAGAATTTCGAGTAACTCCTCAACTTAGGGTTCCGCCTGGGGAAGTCGGGTGATTCATAAATTGTTCACCCCAATTAATTAAGCTAAGAACCAACACCATTTATATAATAGTCCAACCAATTTTCAGATAAATTCTTTTTCCATTGCCATTTACAAAATTTCTTGCCTATACTTCCATCATTAAATATATTTTACAGTCAACTTTTTTTTTCCAGTTATTTTTACCTTTAAAGTTTTAAAATTGAAAAATTTTATACATATAATTTACAAATTAGATCATTTATACTTCTAAATTTATCGAAATAAATATATTTTACCGATTAAAAATGATGGCATGTAGTATTTTATGACTGGTTACTATAGGATACAAGCATATTTTCTTTTTGATAAGTTTGAAATTATCATAGAAATGAATATTTCCACTTTATGCTGTGTGGGAGACAAGTTTGAGAAACATGAGCCAACTCCAATTGAATTTTTTGGCTGGAAAACCTGCAAGGATACCTAGCCAGATAGATCCGGACTTCAACACTCCGACGCTCAAGTTAGCTATCGGGACAAAAGAAGATAAATAGTTACTTTTTACTAAGAGAGAGAGAGCTAGAAGGGGTGTCCCTTCTTAAAGATAAACCTGTTATTTATAGTTTCGGTAGAGCTTGTAGCAGTATACACAACATTGTTCATACTATGTGACAGGCATTGCCTATTTCTGTAGATAGCGGTGATTGGACAATAGCGTGTAACAGTTTTTGTCAGTGAAACGTTCAATATCGATTGGACAGTCTCGATTGTTGGATTTTCCCTCTCAACTAGGAGAGTCTTTAATGAACTTATTTTTTGGTCTTTTTCTGTAATGTTGGACTGTTTGTTTTGTTTTTTCGGGTGTTATCACTTTCTATTTTGAAATTTGAAGGATAGGAAAAAAAAAAATCAGCGACGTTTTCCAACCACATCAATAATTCAGTGGCGAAAAATGATCTCAATTCTCACAAGCTTTCTCCGGTTTTACAGCTTGAATTTCGAATATGAATAAGTTCATTTTTCTTAATGTCCTTTAGCCCAAAATAGAACCCAAACTAATTGGTCTAAGGTTACTGCAGCCAAGATGAGCAGAAACTAGGGGACATTAAGCCCATAATATAAAAATATTGATCCATCATTAATAGTCGTAAAATATGCGCATGATGTCCGGGAAAATTCCATGTTCACTCGCCGTACAAATAGCTTCAAGGCATGCCGCCATGTAGGGATGATCACGGGGAGGAAATTCCCCGGCCCCGGCGGGGACCCACCCCGAACGGGGCGGGGAATCCCCGAATTTTCCCCCCGCGGGAGCGGGGACGGAGGAAAAAAAATCCCCGTTATAAAATCGGGGACGGGAACGGGGAATGGAGTATCCGCCCCGCGGGGATCCCCGCCCCGCAATTTTTTTTTATTTTTATTTTAAAATATAATATTTTATAAATAATTATAATTAAAATTAAAATATAACTTAATTTTATTACTTAATTTTAAATTTATGAATGGTTAAAATTTATATTATGTTTAATTTTAAATTTTTTATTTATTAAATGTTATATTTTAATTTTAATTATTTATAAAATATTATATTTTAAAATTAAAAAAATAAAAAATTCGGGGATGGGGATCCCCGCGGGGCGGGGGACGGGGGGATTTTCTTCCCGTTCTAGATTCGGGGGCGGGGACGGGGAATCCCCGACCCCGCGCGGGGCAGGGAGTGGGGATGTAATCCCCGGTCCCGCCCCGCCCCGTGAGCATCCCTACCGCCATGGTTTTCTCTCTTCCCCCGATTTCACCTCACCTCGTGTATCAACTCATCCAAAAACCGAGAAGAAGCCAACACCTTTAACCGACAATTATGCTCCGTTTCTGTTTCAGACAACGAATACGCCGTCGTTTTGCCCTCCCTATTCCTCGCTCCTGTTCTTCTTCCTCGAAGAAACCTTCAGAACCACCTACCAATCTCAAAAATTCCCACCATTCCCCTCCCCAACCGCCTGTCCTCCACCAAATAACTACCCCTACAACTACCTCCAGCACTTCCTCTTCTCTCTTTCCTTACTCCTCTCTTGCTCTCTCCGGCGTCGTTTTATCTGCCGTTATAGCTTCCGTCTCTCTTCTCTCAAACGATCGACAATTGGATCTTAATAATAACTCTAATCCTATCCGTGCTTCCATTGAACAAGCAATTCACAAATCGGATGAGTCTTTTAGGAGGGTTTTTTATCATATCAGGCAAACAGGCATTGCCGCTTCGGTTCTATGGCGGTCTTTGAGGTCTTTGCTTTCTTCTTCCAACCATGAAGTTAGGGTGGGGTTCGAGCTCCGTGTGGCGGCCTTGTTGGCTGACATCGCGGCCGCGAATGGGGCTCGGAGAGCTGCTCTGGTCGCAGCAGGCTGCGGAAAGGTGGTGGATTGGTTGCTGGAAACTGTTGCGATGGGTGGGGATGGGCTTGGCACCCAGGCTGAGGTAGCCAGGACGCTTGCTTACCTGATTGCCGACCCAAATGTGTCTGCTGATGTGCTTGGCAGGCCTCGTGCTGTGCCTCTTTTGTTGCGTTTCATATTTTCTGGCCGGCCAAAAACGAAGGTTAGTTATTGTGGTGCTATGATCAATGAATAAACATGGGTAACTGTTTTGTATCTTTACTTGTTTAAGAAAGCGATGTTTGCAGTTACTTATCCTTAAATGTTCCATCTTTAAGCACATTGTCAAATATAAATCACACCAATCATGCCGCGATGAGCATTACTGGTTGAGAACAACGTATAGAATTTGGATCAGAGTTCGAAAATGTAATTGGTACAGAAGACAGGACATGAAGTTGCATTATTTTCTTCTTATCTTTTTTCTGGGTCATGCACTAGATAATTCAGTTTTACCTCCTGATCTTATTTGTCTTTGCTAGCTGTTTTTTATGCCATTGGTAAAATGCATTTTTGTGGGAGCAGCATTCAAGACGTAGTTCATTCGATATTTCTGATTCTTTGAAAGGTAGGAGCATGCTTGTTGCTGCCGTCATGGATATCGTCATGCCCAACTGCGACAGTAGTTTAGAGAATTTCCATTTCAAGCCATCCTTGCCTGGAAATGCTGAAACAAGGGATATTGCTGCAGCCATTGAGGTCATTGAGGAAGGTGGCTTGCATTTGGATGGGCCACAGGAAAGCGATGATGATGACATTGGTGGAAAGGGGATGAATGGCATTGGAATTAAAATCCTTGAAGGTTCAACTGTTCTGGGGCTTGCAAGAAGCAGTGTGCAAGAAAAGTTGGAGCATTCTAGTTCCAGTGACATGGAAAAATCTAGTCAGGCTCCTAAAACCCTCAGCTTGCTGCAAAAGAAAGATAGTTCAGTGGCAGGGAATTTGTCTTCCGCTGTCATTCCCGGACTCTGGGATGATCTGCATTGTCAGAATGTGGCTGTTCCTTTTGCTGCATGGGCATTAGCCAATTGGGTAATGTCATCTGAGACCAATAGAACCCATTTTCAGGAACTTGATCAAGATGGGCGAGCTGTAATGACTGCCTTAATGGCACCTGAGAGATCTGTGAAATGGCATGGAAGCTTAGTAGCCAGGTTTCTGTTAGAGGACCATAATTTGCCCTTAAATGATTCTGTTTCTGATTGGAGTTCTAGTCTCCTCACAACTGTTTCTCAGGCAAGTAAAAATGATGATATTCCTTTGGCCCGGGTTGCTCTATCTGCATTTTTGCTTTCTGTTGAGAGAAGCCCAGGGGCACAGAAGATAGTGATGGAAAAGGGCCTTGAGCTGGTGAGAGACACAGCTAAGCAGACCACAAAACATAAGCAAGTGCAAGAAGCAATAGCAAGGGCTTTGGACTTAATTTCTATAAGGGACATGCATTTATCTCTTGAAGAGAGCCAAAAGTTGGCTGGAATTCTGCTTCCTTGGGTTTTTGGAAAAGTTCCCTCTGATACCATATGGTCATCTGCAATAGAAATCCTTTCATGCATTCTTGAAGATCATGGACCATCTTCTGTACCCATTTCTCAAGGATGGTTAACCTTTGTGCTAAATGAAGTTCTAGCTTCCAGCAAGAATTTATCTAGTAAGGGAAATGCTCAGCCCAAGAGCGACAAAGTGAAGGTTTGTAAATATTTCTGGTTTTCCATCTAATGTTAAGATTATTCTGTGTCCAAAAGTTTAACCTGGTTTGACTATTATTCTTATACATTGGCAAATGCAACTAGAATTTACTTTTATCATCCCCATGGCTGTCTTTTATTTCAGCGAAAATGACTAGAGTGTAGTTTTATCGACCCAAATTTTACAGTTCAATTTACAGGGCTGATAACTTTTGCAGACTCAAATCGATCTATCGAACATCATTTTAGCCACACAGACTGCCAATCAGTTGGCCAGTGCTGTTGTAAAATTATCATGGAATCAGCTGGGAGCTGCCACTGATTCTGTTGATACATTTCCACTGGCAGATTTTCTTTCCCTGGAACCTTTTGCCGGACCATTCCAAAACTTAAAGAAAGAAGTTACATCTAAATTTAACGTGGCAGATTCTGCTTCGGCGACTCTTAAGGGGATTAAAGCACTGACTGAACTTTGTACTGGTGACTGCATGTCAAGAAAAAATAGCTGAGCTTGGGGTCCTGTGCTTACTGAGGCGCTTTTTGCTATGTGATGATTATGAAAGATTGTCAGCAATGGAAGCTTATGATGCATCTAGAGCTCTTGAGGCACAGGAGCGGGTTCCCAATGCCACTGGTGAAAAGCCTAATGCTGCTGCTAATGATTCATCCAGTGTTCGAGTTCCACTTACAGCTCACATTCGTAGGCATGCAGCTAGGCTGTTAACTGTCCTCTCTCATCTTCCTAAAACCCAGAAGGCCATTCTAGCAGATAAAGTTTGGTGTAAATGGCTTGAGGATTGTGCTGATGGGAAGATTCCAGGTTGCAATGATGGCAAAATACAAAGTTATGCTAGGGCAACGCTTTTATATGTGTTTTGCTGTCACCATGCTGGCAGAGATTCTCCAAACAGTAATGTTCTCGAGAATGGAAGTGCAAACAGTAGAAGGAATTGTCCTAGGTATGATGACATGATATTTTTAATTAATCCCTAGTTACCCCATTGGAAGCGCTGCGAAGATATGGGTAGTAACACAATTGAGGGTTTGTCTGGTGATCCTACGAATGGTGATAGTTCCTCCATGACCATAAGTTCAAATGGCATAGAATGTTCTGATTCTGTTAATGGATCCCATAGTAGCTCTGAATTACGGTATCCTCTGCTAGATGTTGTTTTTGTTCATGGCTTGCGTGTTGGGCCTTATAAAACTTGGCGCTGATCCGAGGACAAAGCCTCAACTAAATCTGGCTTGGTGGAGAAGATTGATGAGGAAGCTGGGAAGCTAGGAACATTTTGGCCTGCTGAATGGCTATCAAGTGATTTGCCTCAAGTGTGCATGTTTTCACTGAAATTCAAGGTTTGGCTCCTAATAGATGCTTGTTTACAATCTTATTGATACGGTCAGAGTTTGTTATTGGCATTGATTGCTTCTTAAAATTTTATTGCATTTATTGGCAGCTCTAATCATTATATGTTTTTTGAGGTGCCTCTTGGTTTATCCCTCATTCTGTTTTACTTGACTGTTTGATGCAGACTAATCTCACACAATGGTCTGGGGCTACCTTGCCTCTTCAGGTACATTTTGGTTGTTAATTTTGTGTTTGACTTCCACATTTAATTTGTTTTGCTGATTTATTTTGAAGATGCAAAAACTGTGTTCTTCACAACGTGCTAATGACTTCAAAGTTCAAATTGGCATATTATTTACACATTGTAGATCAATATGCTATTTTGACCCAGCAAACGATTATACTCTCAGGCTTGCGCCTAGGTTTTAAACAGCTTACATCCCAAAGAAAAAAGTATTTTCCTTGAAAACATATTCTTCAGTTTCATCATTTGCTTTCTGGTGATCCAATGTTGTAAATATCACTCTTTCTGCTATTATAGCACAACTCATGACAGCATTGAAATGTAGGAAGTTAGCTCGAGCTTGTTAGAGAAGCTTGTTACTGCAGGCATTGGGAATCGACCTGTGGTGTTTGTGACTCACAGGTAAGTGATTATTCTTGTTCCTGTGCAGATAATGTTAATGAATTGGATCTTGCTATTTGTTACAAATTTATAATTTTGTTGCTTTTTGTTGTTTCTTTGTTTTGTTATATATCATTATACGAAACAAGTTTTTTGGAGATGACCAAGTGTTTTTTTGTGTCTGTTTATCTAATGTTGGCATATACGCCATTAACATCGTGATAAAATCTGTAAGTTTCCAGATCGAGATTTTTGTATGCTCATGGATCATAGACCCCACGAACTGGGGATTAGCGCTCTGAGTTTTCCTTTTGTTGTTTATGTGCTCCTAGTTGCATACCTGCATTCATCAGAACTGTGTTGGTTATATTGTACTTAAAGAAATTTAACTTGGCTGGTTTCCATTTTCAATTAATGCTACTGGACTATGATAACAGAGAAGATTCTCATTATTTTATGTGGTTCCTTCATGATTACATGTCTAATTCATTCCTTTCGTTTGCATGAGTACATTATGATGTTTTTTCTATTGTTTGCAGCATGGGAGGCCTGGTTGTTAAGCAGATACTGCATAAGGCAAGGGCAGAAAAATTTAATAACCTTGTGAACAACACTGTTGGAATTGTAAGCTCCACTTGATGATTTAATTTGATATTAAATTGCTATGATATTTTTTTCTGTCTCTCTCTAGGTTGTTTTGAACTGTTAGATTGTTTAATTTTATATTTTTGCTCTGATTGAAGGTATTCTATAGCTGCCCACACTTTGGGAGCAAATTAGCAGACATGCCTTGGCGAATGGGCCTTGTGTTTCGCCCTGCTCCAACTGTGAGTCAACATTTTAATACATGATTGTTTGTTTCAGAACCGGTTACAGTAGTTACTATGAACTGATTGATGCTCATAGCAGTTCGTATTTACTTATATGCAGATAGGGGAATTAAGAAGTGGGTCTCCTAGATTAATCGAGCTTAATGACTTCATTCGCCAACTTCACAAGAGAAAACTAGTTGAAGTCCTCAGTTTTTGTGAGGTGATTTTATGTAGACTTGAAATTCAATGCATATGCACTCTCTTTCTCTCTCTATCTCTCTCTAAATCTTGTGAAACTGATTTTGCAGACCAAGGTAACTCCAATTGTTGAAGGGTATGGTGGTTGGGCCGTCAGGGTGGAAATCGTGCCAATTGAATCAGCATACCCTGGATATGGTGAACTTGTTGTAAGTCTATATATCTGTTAAACATTGTGCGAATAATTCTTTACTGGAGAAATGGCGGATGGTTTTGGTGTGTCAAATTAATAAATGCTTGTTTGGAGTTTTTACTTTGTCCAATGTTCAGTCTTTACCATCCTTTGTAAGATTTTCATGTCTCACTGCTCACCTTCTAGCTTCCTTTTTTTCCTATCAGGTGTTAAGAGTCAACAGATCATATAAATTCTTGCAAGCCAATCAACCGCAATGATCCTTCCTATACAGAGACGTTAGAGTTTTTGCGTAAGCTAAAAGACCGATATTCTGACGGAAATGCTTCACTATGATCTATATGCACGAAAACCATTGGTCGGAGTAAGGTAGAAATCAGATTACTAGCCTAATCAGATGAAAGCTTCAGGATTCTGTTCCTCATCAGCCATTATACACTGACGACCCATAAAATATTCATTTTTGTACATAAACAGTCTGCACTGTGATAGAGAACAACCAGTCTTCCTCTCAATAAAAACAAATCATTCTTCCTCTCAATAGCTGCTTACTCTTCCTTACTGTTCTTGTTTTGTTCATTAATATTTCTGCTCCATTACACTGTTGGTCTTTCTTATGTATACGCACATTTAGGGGTGCTCCATTACACTGTTACTCAAAATGCAGTGTTTTACTAATCTGATGAGTTCGGATCGGGTTGATCCAAACCTTCTTTTTAATAATTTAAAATAAAAGAAAAAATAATTTTAAAATAAAAAAATAAATTTGGGTTGTTCGAATTATTTGGATAGGGGTTCGAACTATTCGTATGATAGGATAAAATTAAGATATATGAGAAAGTTTGGGTTTTGAGTTATTTGGATTTGGACCGGGTTGGCACGAACTCGTCCGATAAATACCCCTACGCCCATTTGTAAATAGGCCTATCATTGTTTATACTCAATGAGGAACAAAAGTATCATATATTCAAAGTTAGTGTGTATCAAGCAAATTGTTTTTGATCAATTTTTAAGCGAAGAATTAAATGTACTCTCTTACAAAGAAATGTAGAATTCCTCAGGTTGTGTGTGATGGGGGATACAATCATATATTAGAAGCGGCCTCTTTTTTTCCCTATGAGCCCAAAAGTGTAAAGGGCATGTTTATCGCTATAGGACGAAGGTAATGAAGGGCGGGTTTAACCCTATATGCCCAAAGTAATTAAGATCCTTTCAATTATAGGCCCAATTTTAATGGGCAATTAACTTAAAGTGAATTGGGCTTGAAACGTGCTTGATAAATTGCGTCGAAACTGATAATTGATATTTGTATTGTTGGTACGAAGAGCAAGTGTAAAACTAAAACCTCGCATTATCATCATCGGGCAGAACCAGAAGCTCAAGCGACTCTTCATCCAAAAATTAATTCCAGAGACTACATACTGGTTTAAAGAGAGTGGATATTGAATCGGAGCATCTTACGTAGCAATGCGTTTGTTCTCTTTAACATCATCAATGTCACCTTCTAAAGCGCCGTTGATAGAATATCTTGTATGTAATTCTTTTTTGGTTTCGCCTCAATTAAAGCTCATAATCCCAACTAACAAGCTGATAAGAACAGGACTTGCAGCAAAACAACCCTTTATCATTTGTTGCTCCAATTCCAATTCTTCGTTTTCAAGCACATCCGTAACACCAAATTTGAATCCTCCAGTTATTAAAAAGAGAAAGAGGTACAGGAAGCTTTACCCAGGAGAGAAAAAGGGTATTACTGAAGAAATGAGATTTGTTGCCATGAGACTTCGCAATATTAAAGGAAAATACACCCGTAAGTCTACCAGCAGCGATGATGAAGGTGAAGAACCCCAAAATTTGCAAAATGATAATGGATTAGGTAAAGAACCGGCAGAAGAAAACGATAAGGAAAGCTGGGTGCCTAGTATGGAAGGGTTCGTTCAGTACTTGGTTGATAGCAAACTCGTTTTCGACACTATCGAGCGTATTGTTGATAAATCTGATGATGTTTCTTGTGAGTTGTTTTTTTTTTAAGAAAAAAATTGTTGCGCGTCTTCTTTTACCCAAGTTTTTGCCTTTAGATTGTTCCTCTCTTGATTGCTATATCCTTTTAGATGGGAATTGTTTCTAATGTAGAATTAGCCATTTGTATTGGAAAACGGCATTAAAATTATGTTTGATAATTAGACCAACGTAGCTAATTGTTGCCTGATGTTAATTTCTTATGCTACCTGAGGAGGATGATATTGATAATTGCTTGAATGACTTGACTTTTATGATCCAATGGAAGATCGATGCTTGCTTAATCATGCAAGAATTTGATGGCTTTTTTATGTTCAGATGCCTATTTTAGAAGAACTGGATTGGAACGATCTGAGGGTCTGGCAAAAGATCTTCAGTGGTTTAGCCAACAAGATGTTGTTATTCCAGAACCTAGTAGTCCTGGAGTTACTTATGCCAAGTATTTGGAGGAGCTTGCAGGGAGGAGTGCACCCTTGTTCCTGTGCCATTTCTATAATATATACTTTTCACATATAGCAGGCGGTCAAGTGATAGCAAAGCAGGTTTTTCAGTGTTTCCATATTCTCTACCTCTCTGCCAGTTATAATTCATTCTCCTCATCAAACAAATAATTATACGATATTTACATGGGCGCTTTTTAGCCTTGAGGAAAACCATGTTTACGTTTGGAGCTTAGAGCAGTTTTTATATCTCTGTCCTGTGCAAATCATCTCATACGAATGTTGTTTATCTTTTACATTTTCAAAATTCTAGGATAATTGCATGTAGCAACCTGCCAGAAAGATAGTATTGCATAAACCTCCTTTTTAAGTTGATTATGCCCCTTTGCTATGTTGAATAAAAGATTACATTTTGGAATCAGATCAGCTGCTTCCAAAAAAGTTACAATTCAGTGATGCATATGACCTTCCCTGCAAACATGATATTTGGTCTATTATAATTATACCTGACTGTGGTTTCGTGTATGAGTTTGGCTTCCACATTCTGTTTCCACCTTTTGAGACTTGAGACAATAATTAGGCTTTGTAATATATGTCTTTTTTAATGGTTTATTGGTTTTAGGTGTCAGGAAAACTCTTAGAGGGGAGAGATCTAGAATTCTACAGATGGGAGGGAGATGTCCAAGAGGCATTGAAGGGCACACGTGAAAAACTAAATACACTCGGAGAGGTTAATCGCCAGACACTAGTATAATTTGTTCGATTTGCATTAGCTTTTATTGGGACTTATCTACTCATTCTTTCCAATTCTGACAATGTAGCATTGGTCTCGAGACGTGAAAAACAAATGCTTAAAAGAAGCAGCAAAGTCATTCAGATATTTAGGCCAGATAGTCCGCTTGATCATCTTATGAATCATAGAGATTTCCAGATTCAACAAATTTCTTGGTGAGGCTGCAACTCCTTGCTGCCATTTTTGTTCATATCTTCTATTATTGTCATATTATTATGAATAAGATGTTTATGCATATACATATTTCTTCATTTCTTTTTTCACATTGATTTTCAATGTAGAGATGTGACTGATTCTGAGTCCCTTTGCTTGGTGTATTATATGTAGAAAGAGAGATTTTAGAATTCTCTCCTGTTGAAAATGTACTTCCCTACTTAAGCAGCCATCAAACAGCTAGCGTGGGCTCACAAGCGCTGAATGAATCTCATTCTCTTTAAACATGCTGCCACGCTCCATCTCAATGCACTATTGAGATGGATTATTCTTCCTGTCAACAAAACCATTTAGTTGCTCAAATTATACTGATTTTCCTGTAAACTGAGTTTTGTTTGAAGATCAATAATCCCGGATTAATATCCATTGTGTATACCAGGTAGCAATGTTCCAGTTCTGGCCTAATGCCTCTTTTTATGTGGGTTATGAGAAAAAGCAGGATCAGAAATCAAGGAATGGCAGGACCACTTATTTCTTGGCATCAAGCATCTAAATAATTGATCACCGGCGATTGTTCTAACCAATATGAGCAATTTTAGCATGTGAAGCAGTACTTGTTTCTGAGACTTATTGACTGGTTGATCCTCCTCTCGCTCTCACAGAGCTCTCTCTGGAGCCGTCTTGAGAACCTAGTGAATTGATCTATGTAAGAAGCCAGCATTTGTTTATGATGCTCTGGTTGGAGTTCGATTTATTCTGGTTCTACTGGTATATAGATGGTTCAATTTGAAGGACTAAGAATAACAAAACAGTGTTAATTTGTGGTAGCGTATCTCCTTTTGACCACATTAATCATCTCTAGTTCCATAAATATTCTAAAGTGACAATATTATCACCTTGCTGCTGCCTATGCAACTGGCAAATTGAGCCATACTTTTTGACATTGAAAACTTCCATTTACCAGAAGAGATCAATGCTTATTGCGCAGCAAGAATATTCTCCAACTTAACTTTAAGAAAACAAACTAAATCGAAACAGAGTAATGCTATTAAAATTATAATTGTAGCAAAACATGTTGACAAGGGTTATCGATTAGCGTGAGGCACGTCTTTATCTTTATGTCATCTTCTTTAATTTAATAATAATTTTTCAGGTTGTCTTCTGCCAAGATTATATTTTTTAATCTTCAAATTATTAATTAACACATGCATATGTTGTAGGCTTGGTCTATGGTCGGTTTGGCACAAAAGTCAAAATCTGGACACTGCAAAAGTCTGCATCTTATGAAAGTTTAGCCAATATGATTATAGCGTTTAAAATTAACAATAAATACAGCTAACAGTTTCAAGTACAGTAATTAAAATTAACAATAAATAAAGCTGAGGATTTCAAGTAAAGTAATAATAATAGTAATTTAAATAATAATAAAATGAAAAAAAAAGTTTAAAGTGGTCTGTAAATTCGTATATTAAAGCACACTGATTTGCTTTTTTTTTTTTAAAGAAAAAACAGTCCGTCTATATCAAATAGTAATCAACCACGTATTTTTCACAAAATATTCTAACTTATTGAAATTTTTGTTTCAATTAAATGAAGGCAAAAGAATTTAGAGTTTTTTGTAATTAAAAAAAGCAATTAAAACTTATATGTTGTTGTGGAACTTTACTGCGTAATGTAAATTGCAAAAGAATCGCGAGCTTTTTGTTTGATTTTTTAAAAACTTGTCATTTTGTGCAGAGAAGAAAATATATATATTGATTTGAGAAAAAAGTTAACGTTAACGAGGGTGAGAATTAGAAGGAAAAAAATTAGCCAATTATCGTAGAAAAATCTGAGCATTGACATATATATTTTTGTGGTTTAATAACTACTCTTTTGCTCATCAAAATAAAATTTTTAATCAACAAAAATTTCTAACATATAGACCTGAAAATTTTACTTCTTTATCGATTTCATTGCCCAAAAACATGCTGTCTATTTAAACACAATATATATATATTTTAATTATATAGTTTATTACATTAAAGGAGCTTTTCTGAAAATTCCAATTATGAATTTCTTTATTCATAAACAAAGTGGAAAACAATTATAAAGATAAAGACATCATTTTGTTGAAAAAGAAGTCTGATTGTGTTGAAATTTTGGCTCATTATTTTTCAATATGCTCCCAAAAAAGTTGTATCTGAAGAAAAACGCGTTGCAGGCAATGCATCCTGTGTAAAATAAGAGAAAGAGTGGCCAAGCCAGCGTGTGGAATTCCAAGATCACAGTCTTTTTCTCCAAGTCTGAATCTCAAAACATTCCTAGAAATACCCATGAGGAATTTACTGAAGAAGGAGGAGGAGAAAGAAGAGGAACAACTCTATAGTAAATGCCATTCTTATGCTTTCTTTTGTCTATTTCTTTTCTTTCTTTAAGGATATCTGTTTCTTCAACAAGGTATGTTGATTTATTTTTATATACATATTTCCTTACAAATATAGTTTATATATATTTTCTTTATTTGTTTAGTTTTTCACTTGCCAATTTTTATTATAAAAGCGAATTTGTTGTTTAATTCAGTAAAAAAAGAATTAATTTTGATTTATTAATGAATAAAATTGCAAGCTTTGAATATGATCTTTCCAAGATCAGTATTATATACTCTGACCATTTTTATTGCCTTATTTTTCTGAATAGGATTTAACTGTATAGAAATCCAAATCTCTTGACACCTACCTGTTTATTCTTCTTTGCTTTCAAGCTCTACTTTCATGGAGTGCAATACATATGGGATCCACAGTATGATCATCTCTCTCTCTCTCTTTGTATATAATTTTATTTACTCTTTGAACTCTTAACCGATTCATAATTATCTTGAAAAATTTCCCAATTTCAGGATTCATTAAAGGCTTCTAAGAGATCTCCATTAGTATCTAGACTGCTGGTGTTGACCTTTGGGATGGTGTGTGGGGTTTATATTTGCTCTATATGTTTAAAGCAAATAGGACCCAATGCAACAGCTAGATTCTTGAATTTTGAAGGATTTTATCCGCAGTGTAATACTTCTGATATAGAACCATCGGAACTTCCTTTCTTGCATTATCCAAAACCTGTAACGTTTAGCAGGTAACAATTAATTTATTTCTATTTTAATTATGTAAAATCCAGGTTCATATTTCTGTTTTGTTTTGATATATGTTTCCAGGGATGAATGTCGGTGCAATCCTGTTAGATACTTTGCCATATTATCGATGCAGAGATCAGGAAGCGGATGGTTTGAGACATTGCTGAATAGTCACATTAATGTGAGCTCTAATGGAGAAATCTTTGGGAAAAGAGACAGGAGAGCTAATGTTTCTGCAATTGTCAAGACACTGGATCGAGTTTACAATCTTGATTGGTTCACTAGTGCTTCAAAGAATGAATGCAATGCTGCTGTTGGGTTTAAATGGATGCTTAATCAGGCAAGTACTATACTAAAATTCCCATCAAAATAGAATTCTACCTATCCATTTGCCATGTTCTATCAATACCAAAACTTAAATTGCTTTGAATTCTTGCAATTACTTGATTATGCCCAAATGATATCTTGTATGCTCACATCATCTTTAATTTACGACTATGAGATCCCAAGTTCTGAGTCTTGTTCGGACTCTTTAAAAAAAACTTTAAAATGTTATTTTTTTCTATGGAGTAAATACCCAGACTCGTGACCAGATCAATTTCAGCCGTAGTCCTCTCGTAACTCAGAGATTGCAAGCTCGAATTTAGTTAGTCTTATGAGCCAATGAAATATTGCAGGGGGTGATGGTGCATCACAAAGGTATAGTAGAATACTTTAATGAGAAAGGAGTTCATGCAATTTTTCTCTTGAGAAGGAATTTGCTTCGCAGGATGATATCTGTGCTTGCAAATGCCTATGACAAAAGCAATAAACCACTCAACGGAACCCATAAGTCTCATGTTCATTCACCAGCAGAGGTTAAATTAATCAAACAACTTTGCTTCTCTTTCTTTCTCAGTAAATCTCTCTTCGGCTATATAAGCTCTAATCTCAATATTTATAAACACTTCAGGCCAAAGTACTAGCAAAATACAGGCCAAATTTAAATGTTTCAACACTCATAGCTGAACTGAAGCATGTAGACGACAGAGCTGCCAGGGCGATAGGGTACTTCAAGACCACTCGCCACATTGTTGTTTACTATGAAGATGTTGTCGGTAACCAAACGGTAAGACTCTTGTTTTCCTAGTTCTAACTCTTTGCGTGAATATGCGAATTTGTTGTCCAGATTCAGTAACAAAATTGCGGGAATATTGGGTGCAGAAATTGAAAGAAGTTGAGGATTTTCTAAGGTTACCACATAGAGAACTAAGTAGCCGTCAGGTTAAGATTCACAGAGGGGATTTATCAAATCAGATTGAGAATTGGGATGAAGTCCAGAAAGTATTGAATGGAACAAAGTATGAAAGCTTTCTTCATTTGGATTATCAAATGTAAATTTTAGCAATACATAGAAATTGATTTTTTGAATAACAAACAGTTTTGGTTTCGGAATTTGATTAATATGTGAACTTGAATTTGATTAATTTTATGTCTTATTGCAAGTTAAATTGTTATATTCCCAAAAGCAGACAAGTAATTACATATGATAATAAAAACACAAAATATGTATTTATTTTTAGCGTATGGCATCTGTATTTTCGCATTAACACATTTCCTTTATCACTGTTATCATTAGTAGTACTTTTACAGAATATCTGCGGTTGGAATATATCAACAATGTTTTTCCTAAATTTATAGTGTCAAAGGAAGGCCGAATCTGGGTCCTTAAGGCAATGTACCATAGGTCAAATTGGTTATAAACCCAAAAAGGTGGCCTGAATAATAATTTGAAATGGTAGAAATACATTTTAAACCTCTTATGAGAAAAACTCAAACCTTAATTTGAAATCTCCAATATATTGAAAATGAAACCTACTAATACATTTAAGATAAGCATACATTGAGACCAGCAGTAAAATTCGTATTAACGTAAATTTCTTACCTACAACAAATCCGTATATTCATTATCCTGGTGCATTTTGATGGAATCTGTTTCAAAGATCAGAATAAATCCACAGCCATTTTAACAGATAATATTTCTCCCAGTAAAATTAACTTTCCTCCGATATCACAATTTGGCCATTTTTAGTTACAGTTGGGCTCTCCATGTTACATTTACACCTAAGGACATTAGTGATGTGATCATAATCATCAGTCAAGCCTTATTTTGTCATTTTGTCAAGAAATATATCTAAATTGCTGTCCTAAATATGCATGGGAATTGTGTGGAAGCCTACAAATATTGCACCTCTGAAACTATTTCATTTACATAACATGAACTAATCATGAATTTAAATCAAATATTTGGAGATCACTTTCTGAACTAATTGCCTTCCTTTCTTGCTTGCTTTCTTTACCCCACTCTCACTTCCTAAACGATCAGATTACAACTAAACTATGTTACAAATTTGAGCAGCTTGATCAGCGAGCAACTGAATCATTAGTTGCTCCAATATCTGCCTTTTCTGTTCTTTTGATAAAAAAGCGATCAACTATTTTGACAGTATTTAGAGGGTCTTGCTGAGAAGTAAGCGCTCGCCATTTACTAGGAAATCTTCGATGGTGACTCATCTGCTGCTGCTGCTGCTTCTTTGGTTCTGCATCCCAATGGGAATCCAGTTTCCATTGCTTTGCAATCTGCAAATCAGATTGAATCAATACGTGCCAATACCACTTACTAGAACATGTTTTGATAGAAGCTAAACCCTTTTTTCCAAATCCAGATCTGTACTAGGAAAATTGCAATTGCCAATGCTCCTAGTTAATATGCCTTCCATTTATAAACCATTTTACTATGCTATGACACGGCATATCAACTGGCATGCATCCATGCAAGTATATACATGATAGTGTTTAATGTCTCATTTCACATAAATGCATTTCGGCCTATATTTTAACTGCAAGAAAACATTAAGATACTGAGCAATTTACTACTTGACAGTAAAGGCAATAAATATTGTTCTATTTCTCTTCATTTTTAACAAAAGCAAGAATTCATTGTCATTTAAATTTAAATGATAATCATTTAAGGAAGAGGCAGAAAAATGATATGATTAGGATGAAAAGGAGGGGATCCTATAATATGCCTCATCTTGGTACGCAAACACTCATCTAGAATTCGGCATTGACAACCAAATGGCTTAGTTGCTGATATACTAAAGATCAAGAAAACCAAGTACAAAATGGTGTCAACACTTCAATAGACATCAACACAGTAGCACATTCGAGGGGGGCAAAAAAAAAAAAGAGAGAGATCTTTATTTTGAACTAAATTAAAAAATATATATATGCAATAAAAAAAATGCAGTGAGAGGTCTGATTGCATCCAAATAATCAAAGTAACAATTCTTTAGCAGCGGAAGCCAAGAACATTGATGTCTTACCTTATCAACTGCCAGGGTAAAAACTTCTAGATCACCATCCTCTTTGATGTGGAATCGTGTAAAGGCCTTGTAGTTAGCAATTCGAAGTGAGGAGAATGCTTCATCAAAATGCAGGTGAAACCAATTGATGCAAATATACAAGTAACTTCCAAAAATCAAAGAAACAACAGGTGTTGAAAAAACCCAGAAGTAGAGGAAAACAGAAGCATAATACATGATAGCACCCCCTCTTGACAGCGACTTGATCCCTTCCTTGCAAATATTACTCCGTGTGACAGCCATGACCTGATAATTTTCTCTAATGAATACTGTAACATCAAGAAGCAGCAGTATCATATTTCTGAAATTATAGGACTTTATTACCTCAGGAACATCGAAGGCAGACATGAGATATTTTATGCACGCCGGATAAAGGCCAAATGTCCATTGTTCTATACGAGATCGAAGCCCTGTAGGATCTGGAAAGTGCTCACTTTCCACCTGAAAACAAGACCGACGTACCATAAACCAAGGAAAATAATGTGGAAGATGAGAAGAAACAAAATTGAAGAGATGTATATTGTCAAAAACAAGGACAAATTCATCCTCAAATCTACTCCCATTGACTGAAAACTGGGCAGGTGATACAGAGCTGCAACTAAAATCCAAGCTATGTACCTACAGCCAAGTAAATAACCAGAGGTTATTAGAACCCCTAAGCTCATTTTTGTTACCTATTATATATATATATATATATATATATATATATATATATATATATAATAAATGGAAGGAGGCCTGAAGTAGAACACTTACCACCGGCTGAAGTTTGAATAGCTGGGTTTGATAGTTTTCTCTAAAAATGGTGAGGAAAAGAAATAGAAGAAACCAAGTAGGCAGGCATACATAGACCACCATTTAACATTATTGTCAAGTTTTTCTATTAGAGTATGCATGTTATCTGAAGAGATAAAAAACAGGCAACCTACAACCACTGCGATGATGGCATGACGTGAATGCTCGTGCGGGTAAGGGTAAGTATGCATAAAAATCGTCCTTACCCTCTCCATTTTGAGGGAGTCTAACAATCTATCAGAACCCATTCACCAATTTGTAAGAATAAACTCTAAGAAGAATTATTCAAAGCTTCCCCAAACAAACCCAGAAGTAAGCACCAAGAATTCCAGCTCCAGGATCCTGATCACACAGTTTAAGAAAATAGAAGTGTTAAGAACAGCTTAAATTTGCAATAGTTGGTGAATAGCATTATAAAAAGCCGCAACAATCAAAATTTCCATTTACTATTCCCAATTTTTATTCAGTTGCTTTAATTATCAGATACAACAGTTGAGAAACTTAACAATGAAAACAACAAAAAACATGGTAAGAAGAAAAATAAATAAATAAATAACGGTTACATTCGCCAAATGAATCCCAATAACTAAATCTAGTCAAAATTTTCTAGGCATCCAAATATAGCATTAGGGTTTACAACAAAAACATCACGTAACATATATAGAATGAGGGCAAGGAAAAGCAAAAGAGAAAGAAAATTGCTCGAACAGAGAATATTGAATTGATTGGATGAGGAAGTTGAGAAGAAAAATAAAGATGGGGAAATGGAGAGCTACCTGAGAAAGATAAAATCGAAGGCGCACGAAGATAAAAGGGGGGGAGAAAGAGTGCATGTATAAGCAAATGAAATGGAAAGGCAGAGTGTTTAAGAAGAAGATAGCTTAAACCGACTTGGCATCTGAGAATGTCTGGCTCGAACATTTCTATGGCATATTCTCTTCAGCCTCTTCTCCCTCTGCAGAGGTTTCTTTTTTGGCTTAATGTATAATTTAATCCCCAAACTTGAACCATTTTGCCATGCCAACCCTCCAACTTAACATTGTCCCACTTAGACACGTAAACGTTTTGAAAATCATATTTTAAACCCCAAACAGCGCATGTGGAAAAAAAACTAAAAAAAAAAGGCTGACTACGATTGGACGGTGTCAGAGACGCCCATATTGGACCGTGAATTAAAAATTAAAACACCGAAATTTAATATTAAGGAAAATCCCTAGCCATTATCTCTATTCTTTAATCCTTTATGTCATCCTTTAATTTCTGTATATTTAAATTTTCATTTCTTAAGATGTTATCTGATTTGTCCTCTGACTTTTTTAATTTATTTATTTAATTTTATTTATTTAACTGCTAATTATCAGCTAATCTATTACTATTTATATATAAAAATTGAATTAACAAAAAATGAAATGGATCAATTTTAAATAGACCGACAAGAACTCGATTTTATATCAAAAATCAAAATGATGTTAGTTTTTGCCACAGAAAAATAAATTTTATAAAATAAAAACAGTGGAAGTTATGGTAGAAATACTAAATTGACTAACTGCAAAGGTGACAGCGGTGTGGTTCTTGCAACATTTCTTGTAGGTGACCGCCATCGGCAGAAGAGCATATGGTGGTGGAATTTTAGGAGACCGTGAGGGAATATATAGTTTTGATTTGACGGATTTAGGTTAGAATTTCAGTTTTTATAGTAATTATATATATAATATCATTTATGTCATATTTTTAACAAATTTATAAATAACAGTATTTTTATTAAAAAAGAAAAAAAATCCAGTCAAACAAACCAAATCACAGAATATATTCCTTTTTTATTTTTTATTCAATCCGATTTTAATAACATCCATTATGAATTTTGTGTTTAGAACATGTTTTTTTCTTTTTTAATGTTTAAGTGGAACAATGTTAAATTGGAGGATAAAGTAGTGCAAGTTCGGCTTCCAATTAGTGCTTTCAACTGTCAACTTAAATATTAGGAAATTTGTACGTTTCTGTAATTTGGAGTATACTCGCTTTAATTACTATCATACAAAATTTTGAAAAAAAAAAAAACTACAATATTGACATGTAATCTTACACCACCAGGTTAAAAGAACTTTTTTTTTGGTTACATGAATTAAAACTAAGTGATTTTGTGTTACAAAATAAAGTTGTAGTTGAGTGACCAATATGCACATGCATATGATCTTTAATTACCTTAGCAATATAATTTTATTTACTTTTAATATCACTCAACTAATATTCATTAAAATTTGACACAATACATATGTGTATGTAACTAAACAATTTATCATATAATTATTTTAATAATTTCATTTTATTTATTTTTAGTGTCACTTTTGACACTAATGCCTGTATAAATATATAATTAAGTAATTTATCACCTAATTATTTCAGCAATTTAGTTTTTTTTTTTTTTTGCTTTTAATGTCATACAACTACTACTATTTAATTTTTGACACCAATATCTGTTTGTACCGAGCAATTTGTATTTAATTTAATCTACTTTTAGTGTCATCCAATAACTTTTTTTTTTTTCACAAATGTCTATATTGATTCCATCACGCAATATTGGATCCATGAGGAGAAATAAAGGAGAAGAATTCGTATTGTTCAATGCCTAAACCAAACCGTATTATGTCCGAGAATAGAAATTGTATCAACTATTGAAGTATATTAAGCGAGTTGCTCAAACAGTCTCAATTATCATCAATTACATGACTAAATAAATAATTTTTTTTATATAGTAAATAAGAAAAAACGAAAATTCGAATTTCAGATCTCTTAGAATATTTAAATTAATACTTATGGCTGGAATATTTATAACAATTTTATAAAAAATTTGAGACGGAATTTCTATGTAGTCATTTAAAGAACATTATTTTAATTAGACCCCTTGGGTTCCTTAACTGTATTTTCTTAATTACATTTTGCAAATGAGTTTTTGAATAAATTTTCCAGAGGAGGGACCTTATTCTTTTAATTGTACGTGGGCCGATAAGTGGGCTTGGGCATCACTTAGATTCTATATCTCAAGTTGTGCCTGTTGAACAGTAGGAGGTTAAAGTTGCTCGGGTTCTGAAATGACTGGCACTTCTTCTTCCTTGATATTTTCTCTGTGTGGGTATATGATTCAGGAATTTTGATCGAAAATTTATTCTAATTCTCCCAACTTTGGATTTTTTACGTTTTGCTTCACTTTGATTATTTCAATTCTTAGTTATTTTATATAGATTTATAATCTTTTCACTGAAATTTTTAACTCTTATAATGAAAGATTGTGATTTGATCACAAATCCAAAACGTGAAAATAAGCAAGTGTTTTCACTCAAAAGTGCTCTGATCTTATGGCATCAATACCCTTAAATAAACTAGGTAAAAACGAAAAGACCATCCTAGAATACTACTAAACACGTGTTCTCGAGTGCTGGTCTGGTCTGGAGTCATGGGCTGCAAGCAACTCCCCACAAAGCCGACCTGGAGTAGAGCAAACGCTAGCTCCGGCTAAGCACGACGACACAAAATCTAATGGCTGGTGACACCTGCCCCACGTTTTGCCCTAGTGGGTATTTTATGATTTTCTGGTCAAATATAATTCATAATTGAGTTTTAAATTAACTTTGTGCAGTTACATATGATTTAGTTCCACTATAAGAAGATCATGGAAGCATTGCCATTTTCCAAGCAACAAATGTTTGAGCATGTTTCAAAGATTCCTTAGATACCTTTGACCTTAGTTGGATTCCTCTTTCTTCTACCTACCCTTTCAACGGCTAGGATTTGACGGTTGATGTAATTGCTTTTGTTCTTTTGCAACAGAAAAATATGTTAGTCGCTCAATTCCCCATCGCACAAGTTTGATATGATCACTGTTGGTCACTTCTGTTGCCCATTATCTAGGGTCCATATCCCCCAAGTGGTCCGCTGTTCTTCCCCAACTTGAGGAGCCAACCATCCCCCTTCCCCTTAGATTTCAACTATAACGTAAATCACTAACATTCATTCAACATAGCGAATAAATGCCTGAAGATATTACGAGTA